>JAJPUD010005018.1:75031-174224 GCA_023553655.1 Myrmecobius fasciatus | reverse complement strand
AAGGATACTGCTATGCTGGTAGATCCCCCAGTGCCTCAAAAAGAGTTAAAAAGGAGCTGAAAAGAATCATGTTCTTTGAATGCCTAGGGAACCCAAAGTCTGACTCCCAATCTGCAAATGGCATGTGACGGTGAAAAGAATTGGGAGGGTGAAGAAAAGTCAATGAAATTTTTCAGATGCATCAACTAGATTGACTGAATTGTGTTGAATGGTTTCCTTTAGCTCTAGCCCACTGCATGTGGATATGCTATTAGAAGAAATAAATTAATGTAATAACAAATGGTATTTATACAGCATTTTAAAACTTGCCATACATCTATACAAATTTATTTCATTTGATCCTCATAACAATCTTGCATTTTAGATGCTAAATGTCATTAGTTCATTTGACAAATGAGAAATGGGAGCTCAGAGAGATTGCCCAGAATCACACAGCTAGGAACTGCCTGGAGCAGGCCTTGAATGAAAGCCATCTTGACTCCAGGCCCAGCCTTCTGCAGTTCTTAACTTGGAGTCCATAGAATGGGTTTATGGATAGATTTTAAGGGTCAATGATTTTGTATGAAGACAAAAATACATCTTTATTTTACTGAGCTTTGTAATTTCACTTTCATTAATAGTTTCAGTTGTACACAATTCTTTATAACCTTGTTTGGGGTTTTCTTGGCAAAGACACTGAAAGGGTTTGCCATTTCCTTCTTTAGTTCATTTTACAGATGAGGACACTGAGGTAAAAAGATCCAAATGATGTGTGCAGGGTCTGAAGCCAGATTTAAACTCAGAAAAATGAGTCTTCCTGGCTCCATGCTTGACACTATAGCTACTGTGCCACCTAAATTAAATGCTGATTTTTTTTCTCAAGAAGGAATTACAGCTTCAACAGGCTGCCAAGTGTTTCATGATGGAACAAAGGGTAAGACTTCTTGCACTATCCCCCCAAATGACACATATGAAAAGCAAGCTAAGACACTCAGAAGATTTCAAAAAGGTCTTTTATTTTGCATTTCCATTAGACTATAAATTCTCTGAAGGCAGGGATATATAGATATAGAGATAGAGATAGAGATAGAGATATATTTTTGCCTTACTCTTTATCTCCAATGCTCAGCACACAGTGTCTGGCACTTAAGTAGATACTTAAGAAATGTTAGCTGACTAATTGACTCAACACCCAGGAAAAGGTCTTGCAGATATAAGAGCACTTACCGAAGTTCTATAGAATGAATAGTTGAGAGCTTTCAAGGTAATCACTCCATGAATAACAAATGCATAAATGGAATATAAAAAAAGAATAAACAAGTACACATCTGTTATTTGAAAACTGCATAACTATAGCTATAAATGTTCATAAATAGTGAAAAAACCTTGTCACTTTTTCCCACATCTGAAGATGGCATTATAAAGATGTCCAGCAAACCATTCCTTCCTTTAACATGGCAGGTAATTGTATAAGTTAAATTTTAAATTTTCCCAAAAAGATACAAAATTAATGAATTTAAGAGGCAGAAACCTGATTTCTTTGACAGGCCATTTTACTCTATAGCAATACCTAATAAATTACTATTATGTAGCAGTATCTATCTATCTATATATATTAGAATGATCTACCAAAGAAACTTAGCTTCTATTTGGCATGTG
Organism: Myrmecobius fasciatus; assembly: GCA_023553655.1. Taxonomy (NCBI): domain Eukaryota; kingdom Metazoa; phylum Chordata; class Mammalia; order Dasyuromorphia; family Myrmecobiidae; genus Myrmecobius; species Myrmecobius fasciatus. The sequence goes on along the minus strand of JAJPUD010005018.1, from coordinate 172,586 downwards.
TGTATATATGTGCAAAAATATGGCCACATATATGCATATATCTGGCGTATGTGTTGTGTATATATAAGTACTAGATTTATAGATTTAGATCTGATTTCATATACTTATCTGATTTCTTTGATAGATATACTTACATATTAACATACATACATATGTAGAAAATGCTGAGTAGAAGAGAACAAGAAATGGTAATGCAAGAAAAGAAAATTTATGATTGTGTATTCTGTCACATGGCTTTAAAACTGCAGGTTAAGCAAATTACCATAGGGATTGTAGTCTTAATTCTGCCCATCACCTAAATGAATTATCAAGTCGGAACCTTTCCGTTAGAGCTGCATTTCTTTCTAAATACCTTACTACTTAGCAGCCTAAAGGGACCCGTCACATCAGTAACACCTTCTATGCACTGTCGAGTCCCAGCTTGAGCACACTAAGCTCTGGGGCCTTTGAAATCTTTAAAGCCAATCATACATAAGACAGATTCTATATTGCAGGGCTGGCTGGCCACATTTCGGCACAAAACAATATTTCAGGCTTTCTGATATACATGTGTCACCTCTATGTGACAAATAGCTTGTATTAATTAGGCACTAGACTTGGTGAGATTGCTGTTATTAACTGAGAGAAGATGGGTTGAATTTAATTGTGTGTGACATCAAAGTCAAGTGACTGATATTTCAAGCATCATTTAAAATGTTTGATATTGGAGTCATTGTATTCACATAAAGACTGTCTAAAAATATAAAGGAGACTGATGAGGAAAGAATAGAAATGCATTTGTTCATCTAGCCTCTGAAATATATTTGATGTAATTTTACTCAGTTTTTTGGACCCACATGTTTAATATTTATTTGTTTAGCTGTATATAATTATCATTTTGTGGATTATTTTATTGCTATCAAAAGTTAAAAGCCTTTAGTTCTTCTTGTTATAGTAATAACAGCTTCTAAAATGCAAAATGTCAGAGAATTTTTTAATGTAGCTTCAGATATATTCAGAAATAAAATATGATCACTTACTAGTCAAAACTGGTTTCTATAAATTTGTAACTATCATTTATCAAAAGCTATTAGGATGGACAAAAAATGAATGGGGGTTTTCAGGAGCAAAATGGAATCAAGCGAACAAAAAACCTGTCCTGAGAAATTTACAAAGATCATTACATAATAAGAAATCAAAAATATTAACTATTTTTTAAAAATTGTTTATAAACATTTTCCTGATCTATTGATTTAGTGATTATGGCTTATTAGATGATGAGAAATCCAAAGTTAAAGCAAACCCAATGAATCCTAACAATGGAATCAGGACATTTCAATTTTTAATCCAACATAATATGATAGTTGTAATTCAATTAATTTCAGGAAAGAAGACAGCTAAGATGCTTGTTTATTCTATTGTTGAAATAAAGGATACAAGACAGTTATGTCAAAACCTGCATAATGAAATATAATATATTGCTTATCAAGTATCTTTTAAGTAAAGAAATGAGGTTCTCAATGAACAAAAGTATACACTCGTGTTTTAACCCAATACACAAAGCAGATTGCCTGAGGAAAAGGAAGAAATTCACCCAACTTTACTCAAATATCCATATGTTGAAAGCTACATAAACAAAGCATCTTGGACATCGACTGAATTTTTCTCTTTTCATCTTGATGCTTTTGTGTCATATAGATACAGCCAACAAAACCTTTGTTAACAACTGGCATTTTTTCCTCAATCTTTTTCTTTTGATATTCATCACACCATTTCTCCTTTCAGTCTTCAAATACCTGGCAATTATATTAAACAAACAGTTTGTAACAAAGAGATTTTTCTTGAATACATTTGACTAATGCTTTAAATAAAAAAAAAAGAAAAGCAATAGAGACACAATAGCTAACACTTTTCTTCTGAGTGATACTGAAGATGCTAGCACACATTTCTATTTTTTATGTAACCTCCATATCAAACAGTTTTGCACATAAATGCCAAAGGGTGTATATATTCACATATAAACAGCAATGTTCAGGATTAATATGAGGGAAAATTGTATGGAAAGGGAGGAAATCAACAGCCTACCAACTAACCCAAACGATTCCATAGAGGCAATATTAGATAATTCTAAAACTAATTTTATTGACTGGAAATGTGAAAACCCTAAAAGAATCACATACGCTGCCCACTCTAGGATAGACAGGACTAGGATGAGGCCCCATGGTGAAAAACTTTAGTCATGTAGAAGACAGCATGAAGATTCCAGACGCCTTAAAAGAAAGATTTTTTTTTTCCCTACAGGAAGGAGAGAGGGTATCAGAGGAGGAGAACAAAGGAAGAAAAAGCAAATTTTTCCTATTTCACAATTTTGCCTAAAGCCAGCCTCAAGCATGGCTCTCCTTGTGGTCAAATTAGTCCAACACAGTCTGTGAGCTGGAGCATCCTCACAGCACTTCGGAAGTCAGTTTAGCACTTGGAAATGTCAACGAACAGAAGGGCTGCTCTTTAGTGAAGAATTAGAAAGGAACTGAGGGAATTGAAATTGGAGAGATTGAAAGGGCATCTGGCTCAGTAGAGGGATTGAACCCTTATCTCAAAGTCTTTCCAAGCATCTTCTACCTCTGGCCATCTTCCTGTCTGATTATGGTTCTGAGGATGAAGTGCCCAACTCTACTATTCCCTTCCCTTCCTCTTTGGACCACTATTAATTAGAAGACTAGAGATAGCAACAAAAGGCAATTATACCCAGGAGCCATTGTAGGAGGTCCTGGCCAAGAGAAACTCTTCCATCAATTACCACTCTTATCTGCAACTGATCAGGGTCCAAGAGTCCCTTTTGCCAAAACACTGTTTAAAGACAGAATCCTTTCCTTTTAAGAAATGGATTTCTCCATCATTTACCTCAAACTATATTTACAATCTGCTGCATGAAAAAGATAACATAATAAAGAGAGTAAAGACCACAAAATTCAAGGAGGAATAGAATAAATGTCAGAGAATTAAGAGAATAAATAACTCATTTATGTAGAACTCTCAGGTTTATTTTTTAAAAAAAAATCTTTCTTTCCAGCAACCCTATAGGGTAGAGATCACCAGTGTTGCTATCCCCATTTGACAGAAGAAAAATTCAGTTTCTTAGACATGAAGTGACTTACCAATAGTCAAGTAACTAATAAGTGATAGAATCAGAATAAGAATTCAGGATTCTTTACAATATTTTTTAAACCCTCAAGCACTACTCAAATAGTTATTGTAATTTTGTTATCATTGATATCATCATCATTACTATTAATTTTATTTTATACTGTCTCCCTATTGAAAATAATTACTTTCAGTCCCTACTTAGGATATATGGAATAATCCTTAAAGATTATTCCAATCCTTCATTTTACATATAAGGAAGCTGAGGCCCAGGGTAAATTCTTCTTGAGGCACATAAGATCAGACAATGACAATCATAATTGAAACCCAGATTCTTTGACTTCTGGTCAAGTTTTTCCAATACATCTCTCATTTTTTTCTTTCTATGCAAACACAAGCACAGTAAAATCTTTCTTATTTGGGAGAGATAATACCACAATCATAGCAAAATTGTTATTTCTACACAAATGAATTCTTCTGAGGTAGAGTGGCTATATGATCATCTCTGACATATTTACCTGTGGGATGTGACTTAATTTGTTAATAAACCTGGGGTATTTAGTAATATATTTCTGGAAAAGTTGCCCACATCTCTTGCAAAATTGGGAAGGACAGTGTTTAAAAAAAAAAGCAGAATACTTGAAAGTGACCCTGTCTTATATCAGAAAATTAGACTAGATAATCTCTTCTGGCTGATTCAATTATTAACTTAGAGGGGGGTTATGAACAAAAAATGCTTCATAACACTGTTTCCTTGGTTTTCATTTTGCTATTTTATGTGTTTGTTAATTTGCAAAATTATGCAAAAAAGGCAATAAAGTCTCCTCAAGAAAAGTATAAATTTACAAGGTGCTCCTCAGGCAGCTTGGTGTAGTGGAAGGCATAAGAGACAGAAACCTGTATTTGAATCCTGATTCTGAAACTTACAAGCTGTGCAACCCTGAACTGGTCATCTACCTTTCTGAACCTGAGTTCTATCTCACAGGGTTATAAGGAATGCTCTTTGAAAATCTTAAAGTACTATAAACATAAATTATTATTATTAGAAATGCTAAGCCAATTAAAGTCTCTAATTAAAAAGTTGGAGGATTGAAAGAAAAAACAATATAATGTTTAGTTCTCTTAAAGTAAAACTGCTCTCAGGGAACATAATTTGTGAACTCCAGTTGCAACAGCAATTTATGTACTATTAATTCAACAAGAAATATTTGTATCATGATCATATTAGTACAACTAGACAAATATTTATGAAGTTCTTGTGATGTACAACAAAGACAAAATTCAAACCAACTTGACTTTCAGGTAGGCAAAGGGATAAGAAAAGAAGGGCATGTACAAGGAACATTGATCGAAAAATTCATTAACTATCCGAAACACTGTGAACCTTTCACAGAAGAGGCGGCACCTAAAAGTGGCCCCCAGAATTTAAAATATTGTATTCAGCATAACAGGAATACAACAGGATATAACAGGATAACAAAATCTACAGCAAATACCATTTTTTTTTTCAAAAAAAGATGTTTCATGCAAAGAAATTAGCTGTTTGATGTTTATAAAGAAGGAACCTAATGTCTTTAGTAGAAATGTACTGTTCAGAAATTTCATCTACCCTAGACAGGAACAATATAAATTACTGCAAAAGAATCCACATTTCCATAGCATTAAGATTTACAGAATGCTTTCTTTACAATAACCCCATGAGATAGGGAATATGTTATCATCTCCCTTTTAGAGATGAGAAAACTAAGTTTCAAAGAGATGAATTGATTTTTCAGAGTCATACCAATTGTTTCAAATCTCAGGTCAAATTCTACTTTCTTCAAGAAGTGTCTGTAGTCTGACTTTCTTTCCCCCATATTTATCACACAGTAAACACTTAATAAATGCTTATTGACTTGATTCCAAGAGCAATGTTTTTCTGGCCATCCTACAATGCTTCTCCACACAAGCACAAAATCAGCAGCTGGGAAGTGAGAAATGTGAACTCAGTCAGCATTTTTCAATCAAATGGAGGGTCATGACTCAGTAACTAAATTTACCAAGAGCAATTTTTTTAATTGCAAAGTATGGCCAAGAACAATCTCAGTGTCATATTACCGGAAATGCACTTCCAATTTGTTCCTTTCCCATTGCACTTGGAATTATGATCTCAATTCTCTCTCTTTCTGTATCACCTCTTGCTTTATTCCCTCCAGTAGAGAACAATCTGTTCATTCCTTAGAGCAGCCCCTTCTACAAAGTCCTAAATAAAGAATCTGAGCCATCAAAGACAAGATGCCTTTCATCATGCTACAGAACAATGATATCAAACTCAAGTGAGCAACAAGATAGTACAGTCTATAGAACACTGGGTTTGGCATCAGGAAGACTCATCTTCATGAGTTCAAATCCAGCCCCAGACACTTATTAGCTATGTGACAGGGCAAGTCATTTAATTATTTTTGCCTCACTTCCTCATCTTTAAAATGGAGAAAGAAATAGCAAATCACTTTAGTATCTATCCCTAGAAAACCCCCAAATGGGGTCATGGAGAGTTGGACATGAGTGAACATCAACATCAAACTCAAATAAAAATGGGTGAGGGGCACTACACAGTTCCTAAAGATGCCTGTGGCCTCATACTGACTTAGAAAACCACATATTAATATTTTCCATGTTCTGCTATATTTTCACTAATTTTGTTAAATATTTCCCAATTACATTTTAACCTAAGAGATTAAAATATTAAGTGTTGCAGATTGCAATGCAGGCCTGATGAGTGCTTGTCATCACTGCTGTAGAGAATAGGGAAGAGAGCAAAATAGTGGGCTTTTCATTTCAATTAGTACCATGCATTTCAATCATGCATACATACGATCAGCATAAATGATCTGTAATTGATCCTTAGCTATTTTGCTTTGATTTTGTGACTTGGTGTATTACACTTGCTCAATGGCTGAATATGGAGTCAGAAAGACATGAGTTCAGATTCTACTTAGACATTGGCTATGTGACGATGAATAAATTGCTCAATCTATCTAAGTCACAATTTCATTATCGGTAAAGTAAACAGATTGGATTTAATGAGTTCTCAGGTGACTTCCAACTCCATATCTTTGATCCCATCAACCCCTATTGTAACTCCTGTCCCAAAGCCTATTACTATGAGACTCCCTCCATATTGGTAGAAATGAATGCCTGTCCTGCATGAAGGGCAGTGTAGACAGGTGAGAAGTGAGAGGTGAAAGAGATTCCCATGATGACCTTCCAGTCTCCTTGGGAACTTTTCAAGACCAGTCCCCCTTTGAGGACTTTCCTCAAAATAGCATCACATTGTCTTTTATTTTTGATAGAGGAGATGGAAGAAACCAATTCCATTTCAGCATATATGCCAGAGAAAACAGAGAGAAGTTCTCCTTTAGGAGTGAGGTAACTCAGCTCAACCTAAAGAGGATCCTGAATCTCACTCAGCCAAGGAAAAACTCCCCAAAGTATCTAAAGTAGCAAGCTAGGGACAGAGATGTGATAGAGACTACCTGATTCTCTCATATCTTCTCTCTGTTTTCTCTGGCATATATGCTTTTTATGTATATCTTCTTTGATTTCTATTTTTGCTCTGATTTGGATAATGGGTTTATTTTCTATGAGTGTTCATTGTGGAACTGTTCTTAGATGGGGAAGGATTCAAGCCTTAGATAAAGAATTTATGTTCCCTTCCCTCTTCCACAAAATGACAAAGTGATTTGAAGTTAAACAACCCGATCATATCCTCTAGATGAGTAATACTTAAGGGGACAAATAATATATGTCTAGACCAGTACCCCCTTATCTCAAGAAAGAAGAGTGGTGGCTTCCTGGCAGGAATGAAAGTCTCTTTTGGAAACAGGTAGGGAAAGAAGAGGCTAGAGATATTTATCCTCACTTCAAGCTGTACAACAGTACTCACGACACGAGGGCTCTTTATTCACTAAGCTATCTTATCCTCAAATTGTCACTATTGTTTCCTTTTAAGTATGAACAATTGTAACAGTTTCAAGCAGAATATCATTATAAATTTTCAACAAATTACTCCCAGAAGCACAATATTTTGATTCTACATTAAAATCAGACTGACTACCACAAGGAAAATTCCCTGAAAGGACTATCAAAAAAATATCTGCCACCCCAAAAAATTGTCTTTTCGCAAATCTTCATGGAAGTATCAAATGTAAATATAAAAATAGATGGATAACTAAATAGAAGATAGATGATAGAAAGTTGATGGATAAATGATAGATAAAGAAATAGATGATTGAATAAATAGATAAGTTAGATGAATCAATAAATGGGTAGACAGACAGATAGATAGACAACAGGTAGATGATAGATAGATAGATAGATAGATAGATAGATAGATAGATAGATAGATAGATAGATAGAAACAACTAAGCATGGAAGAATACTTAAGTGCACAGATATATTCCTAGAATTGAATATAATAATGAAATTAACATCAGTATCCATGAGGAATCTAATAAAAATCTGAAAAGACCTTTATATGATGATTCAAAGAGTAGAGAGCATAGAAGTTCCCACAGTAAGAAAAGGAGGAAAAGTGAATGGCAATGAATGGACCTAGAATTCTAATATACCCTCAGAGAGAGCAACTAAAATGTGCTCATTTTAAATGAATGAAAGTATGATCTGAGTTTCTTAATGCCGTAAATATTTCCTATTAAATTTGTAGTGAAATCATTTTAGCAAATTAAGGTAAAAAATTTTTAAAGATTCAAAAGTTTTGCAGAAAAATTAAGAGAAATTTATCGTTACAAAATAAAGTGACTTTATAACTACCAATTAAAGAACTAAGACAGTAAAACAAACAAGCAAACACTTTCGTTCACTATTTTTTCAAATTTCACAGGATTCACAGGATGAATTACTATAACTTGTCTATGCTTCAGCTGATTCTTGAAGACTTTACATTGCAGAGAAGGTGCTGAGCTGCTTGGATAGTATACAAGGAAGTGCCCTAGGCCAGTGAAATCAGAGGTCTATTTCCCTAGCCTTATTTTTCACCTGTATTATCTTATTGAAATAAACAAATCTCTTTATCTTATTTCTCATGTGCATTTGCATAATTGAGTCTAATTTTTTTTAACTTTCATATTAAATATGAGGACCGAAAAATTTTATTAAAAGCCCAGAGGTACAGAAACTAAAATTTGGGGGACCTTCTGGTCTCTGACACACAAAACAACACAGTAAGCTCTTGTTTTTAGAGTGCTTTGCAGTTTCTAGGGGCATTTTCTCAGAACAACATTATGGGGAAAGTAATATATGTGTCATCTTACATTATATAATGAGGAAACTATGAGCAAGTTAAGTAACTTGCTTAAAGACACACAGCTGGCAGAACTGGCTCCTGATTCCAAATCCAGCATTGTTTCAATTCAATTCCACAGATATTTGTTAAGTGCTTATTTTGAGCAAAGCAATGTGCTCTTACTTAAACCACATTTCCTTTCATCTGAATGAAAATTTTAAAATTCAGCATCCAGATGTTTTGTCTGCACAGTGTCAAACATTTCTAAATTGCTTTTCAATTTAAAACATATTAAAATACTTGAATGCATATTCGCATTAAATCTGAAGTTCAGTAGACAAAACACCTGAATAATTATCTCCTTATTCCATTCTAAACACATGATAATGGTCAGTAAATACCCTTTGGTTGTCTGACTAATGATTGACCACGTCTTACCTTTTATTCAGATGATTTGATTACATGAAAACTCCAAATCGTTAAATCTTTCACTTTATTAAAAATGCCAACTATCTTCAAAATCAACTATTCTCCCCTATATTTACAAGATTCTTGCACAACCATGAAGATAACCATAAATATGCCTAAAGATAACTCCAGATAAGTATGTTTTTGATCTCAAGTACAAAATCCTAGCTCTGATATTACATGTCTGGATAAATAATAAGGAAGGCTCAGATGCCTTTTCAAAGAAGGAAATTCCATTCCTGCTATTTTAGGAACAGTAGAATGTATCAGCCCATAATCAAATTGGGTCAGTAAGCTTTATGTTGTCAGTGAGAAGTATATTACATGCTGCTTGGGAAGATTCAAAATAAGATAGATTAGATAGATTGGATAGATGGATAGATGGATAGATAGATAGATAAGTAGATAAGTAGATAGATGGATAGATAGAGAGAGAGAGGAGAGAGACAGAAACAGAGAAACACACAGAAAGATGGAAAGACAAATGGAAGCTAAATAAACAAATGAGTGAGACAAAGAAAGAGATGAAAAGGGAAATGAGAATGAAGGGAAAGAGGCAGAGAAAAAATAGAGAGGGGCAGAAAGAGCTTATTTTTATTTCTTTTGAAACTCCATGACTCATAGACATACAATGAAGCAATTAGAAAAGCTGACAGGGAACAAGGTCTGTAAGTCATTGATGTAGGGAACACCCACTTGAGAAGATTCCCATCTACGATCCCTTCTCTATAATAAACTTGGTTTTCATGGCATATAGGAAGGCTAAGTAATTTGCTTTGAGTCACCAAGTTAATAAGTGTTTGAAAAGGGATTTGAACCCAGATCTTCTCTCTAATTCTGGCTTTCTAGACATAATGTCATGCTGCCTCTCTGTTAATCAATCAATAATAATATTTATAGGGGAAAAAAAGGTTTGGGATCATTTTATATAGCTTGGCAATTTTCCCAAAGCAACCTAGTCCACTCTCTTCCTGCTTTTTAATCATGAGCCCAACTTTGGGAGAAATGAACTCAGTTTCCTCATCTGTTAAATGAGTTGAAGAAGGAAACGGCAAACCATCAATATCTTTGCCCAGATGACCACAAATGAGGTTATGAAGAGTTATACACAACTGATCAACAACAAGAAGCCCTCACTAGAAATATTGAAGTTCAGAGGAAAATTACATTAACAAAGGAAGATAGTAAGTTCTTTTTTTCGTATGCTGATTTTGAAATACAGGCAGGGTATTTGGAAAGAGATTTCTAACAGGTAGTTAGCAACAGAGAACAGGAGCTCATGAGATAGTGGGACAGAGGTATTGTTGAAATAACAAAGCTTTTACTTCCTTTTTTTCACTTCAAAAAAGAAAATTTTAGTATGGAAAAGGAACCTGTTAATTTCTACTACCAAAACACAATTGTGCCAAACCCTCAATGGTCAGAATGGAAGATATCAAGTAAAATAGAGCAAAAGAGAATGCTGAATCACAATGTGTTTACTCTTTCAATTATTTTGAAAAGTGTAATTTATCTTTCATTAGGATGCTTCAGAAAAAGCTGCATCCCATTTTTAAGGAAGTTCTGTTTCAAAAGCATGAGAGCTCATTAATACATCACGTCATTAAATCTTTCCCAAAAGGTGACATGAATGTACCATGTTCCTCTGAGAATTATAGGGTTTATTATTTTGCAAAAGGAGGATTTTTAAAGCCAATTGTTTTCTTCATTATCATTACTGCTATTCATCCATCTAAGGAATTTACCCAGCAAATTCATAGAAAAGTCATCACACCATTCTATGCTAATATAAGCCAAGACATAATTTGGAAATTACATGTGCATGCTACTATAGCCCTCAGTCATAGCATGTGAACTGATAAGTAATGTATGTATGCATATGAGATTTGTGCACATTGGGGGAACAAATTATTAAATTGCTAAGCTGCTGTTATGGTTTGGTTTTTGTAAGAATGTCACTATATATTATACTAGAAAATTTCTCCTTTCAATATAATCACCACTATGAAAAAAATCTGGGATAAGTAAAGTTTTAAAATTATTTATCTAAATCAATTGTTTAAAAATGTAAAAATATAGGCAGGAGGTAGATGCTATAGCATCTCTGAGACAATTGAGCAGATTACATCTTTCTTTATAAAGGTGACTCCCATACATTATGATTGCAGGAACCAGTCTAGAAGCAAGTGGTCAGTTAGGAGACTGATCCTATTTGGGAGACTCTGGAACTGTGTGATCTGGTCATTCTCTATCAGAGCCTAAGAAAAGATGATAGTGTTGTTTGATCCCAGAAGATCAATCACAGATTCTGCTTCTCTGCATTATGCATTATTATAGGAAGAAAATAAAGGGAGTTAGGATAGAATCCCAGGTTTGAAAACTTATCTCTGTCTGCCCTAGGCAAATTACCACTTGCCCCTCTCCCTGCTCTAATGTAGGCTTCTGTGTCTCTAGCTACACACACGAACTGCAATACACAGTGAAAGAAGGGAGCATAATAAGAGAACAAGGAGCAAAAAAATTTCCATGAGCCATAGGAATAGAGGTTTCTTGATGTCCTCTATATTTATACACAAAGTTGACACAATGATAGAACCTTTGATTTGGAGTCTGTAGACCTTAAGCTAAAATCTAGCCCTAGGTACTTTATAGTTATATGGTCTTAGGCCACTTAACCTGCTTAGGCAGGGAAGTTAATATCCAGGAAAGAGAAGGTGTCTTGGAATGGCACCACTGCAACTAATTATTCTTGATGCATCCAGTTTTTTCTTCCTCCTTAAAGAGTACAATTGCAATCAGCACCTCTAAGTTTTAGAGCCCTGGGACAAAGTACCATTTCCCTCACTTTAATTCCATTTATGCCCTATCTTTTATTTATTTTAGACATAAATGTATGGGGGTAGCTGATATATTTAAAAACATATCTATGCTTGCAACAATCTTTTTTCAAAATAATCAATGCTACTGTGACTCCAAATAAGTTGGGAGCTACACCATTCTTGAAGGTCAAAATTAAGAATTAGCATTTCCCTTTCTTCCTAACATGAATATATCTTGTCCTCCTATAGAAAATATTTCCATTTATAAAGCTAGGCCACCTTACAGATTATTGCACCTTGTCTTTGTCCCAAGAAACAAATGAAATGAAAGCAGTAAGAAGAACAAGTTAATGCAGCCTCTAGCAAATGGAGCTTTTTGTTTTGCTCTTCACTGTCTAACTGTTCTACATTTGTTTAATTTTGGAGAAAAAACAGTGAGGAAGGGCATAGTTCTCTCTAAGATTTATCTCCTAAATATTCTATCATGGAGCAAATTCAAAATCTCAATTATCTCTTCCAGTCCTAAGTGAACAGAAGCATTAGTATAGATACTAGCAAACCATATGGGACCCAATTTTTTTTCAGCCACAATCCAGGCTTTTAATGATAATAACTTGCATTAATATACCTCTCTAAGGTTTTCAAACATATAGACATAGGTAGATATGCATACACATGTATACACAAGTATATATATACATGCACATATTTGCATATAAATACATACTTGTGTAGATAATGAAGAGGTATATATATATATATATATAAAACATATACATATATACATATGCATATACACACACATATAGGTACCAATGGGAGAGATACCATCATTTTAATTCTTATAGATGAGGAAACTGAGACTTTAAGAGATACAGTTACTTGTCCATGTTTGACTAGCCATTACTTATCAGATCAAAGGTTAGAATTATGGTCTCTCTTGGCTCCAAGGCCAACATTCTGAACACTATTCCACATTGTCCCTAATAGTCACAGTGATGACACAACAAACTTCTCAATCATAATCAGAAGCTGAACTATATAAGTTTTTTAAAAGGTCATATTTCATTCTCTAAAGAAGCTCCAAAAGAAAACAATCTTTCCTAGCCCTGGCCTGAAAACTGCCCCAAATGGAAGAAGAATGACCTCAAAATATTCCTCATGGATCTCCTAAATTAATAAGACTTCATCTGAATCAAATATTTAAACTGGGTACTCCCTCTTGATCAGAATTTTCATCGCTTTTTGTTCCTCGTTTCTTTCATGTACATATGCACAGATAGGAAATAAAATAGCCCAGTGTTTGTCACCACAAATTTCATCATATGGCTTGGATAAAAGAGACTATTCTTAAATCACCTCCAGAGAAAAGGCAACATGGAAAGCCAATAAAGACAGTCTTAACACACTTGGATACAAATGCTACTTCAATGAGTACACGTATTTCTGAAGGAACCATACCAATGTTCCTGTATTGGCTTCGTATGGAATTCTCATCATCCCTGTGCATCCTCCAGATGCTCTTTTGATAATCTCAGCTCCCCTGAATACCATGTGGTTTGAGCCCAATGACCCATACAGTACATGGTGTGAATGGACATGTGAAGACTAAAATCAAAGTTTTAGGAGGAAGATACTGCAGTTTCAGGTGGGCCTCCATGTTTTTGTTAGCCCATCTTTCAGTAAAGAGCTCCTGTAGATGTTTCTCTTTATTGACTGTCCAGATGATGATATAAGGCACATGTTTGCCAGGCACATTGATTGGAGACAGTCTAAGAAACTAATGGAAACTGAGTTCTACACAGAATAGATGTGCTTTCTATATTATTTTATTTCTGACATAACAGCAAACAAAATTAAGAATTTTATTTAGATCTAAGAATATAATTATTACTCACTAAATTCTATACACATCCTCCAAAAAGCAGAAAAATCACGATAGATATGTAATCAATTTTAGTTTAAAATATTGGCTCTTTTACTAACCCATCAAAAGACATCAAGAAAAATTGGAAATAAAGGCATTTATTATTTGTCATAGATTTAAAATAAGAGTTACAATATTTAAATAACAACTCACAAAACAGGTGTTTGAGATTAAAGTAATATGATAATCATGCATCAATTAACTAATTTTAAAAATCATTTGCTTTGTAGTTACTGTATGCCGAGCCTGATGCTAGAAAATGGGGAGAAACAAAAATTTTTGAGTTATACTCCTTAACTTTATGGAGTATGATTAGAAGATAAGACAAAAAAAAAGATAGCTAAAACACACAATTGCATGATAGGTGAGTTTGAGAGGTACAAAATACAGAGCTATGTGGTGTCTAAGAAGAAGGTAATTACTAACTGAATAAATGTTTTGAAAAGCTTCATGAATTCTCAAGTTAGAATGTTAAAATCAGATGGGCATTAAGCAGCCATAAACAGGAGATAACATTCCAGAGAGAACAGATTAGCTAAAACATGAAGTACATGAACGGTAGTAATAAAAGATAAGAGAGAAAAGGTAAAATGAAGAATGAATGAGCATTTATTAAGAAGAGGCAGAACCAAGATGAGGAAGTACTAGTAAAAAAAAAAAATAGAGCTTATCTTCCCATCCTTACTCCTCTACAAAATCTAGAATTCACATCAGACTAAATCCTAATGGGGAAATTGAAAGGGGAAAAAAAATCACAATTAATCATGTTCCAGCTGAGATCAGTTTGAGACAGACAGACAGATCTATGGACCCAAGAGACAGGAATGAAGTACACAGAACTTCATTCTAATATACCTGATAGAGGATTGAGGCTAGGGCAAGAAGAGATACCAGACCACACAAATGATCGCATCCTTGTATAAAGTTAAGAACATGTATCAATTGGCAACTCTTTATTCATTTCTGGGTCACAGATCCAGGGAGTACTAAAAAGGGGACTAGTTCTGGATGTGGTGCTTCAGGGTAAGAAGTAGGTTACAGCCTTAGACTGGATACTGAATGTAAGGGAAAAGTTCATAGCAAGTAGTAACTATGTGATTCTGATTCGAGACATAGAGTAGGGCTCAGTTATATTCTCTGGCCCAGTCTAAAGACTTTAGCTGAATAACCAATATAGAATCCCAAACCAAAGGAAAGTCTGAAATTCTATCACTGTGAACCTTCAGAACTTTCCAATTAACTGATAGTGACTGGGATCCAGCAATAATCTACTAAAAGTCTAGCCATGGGCTACACCTGGAAAAACCTGAATCAAGAACTATGCAGAGCCCAGATAAGAACAGCAGTGATAAGACTTTGCTCTTGATAAAAGCAGTGAAAGCTTATAGGTCATTAGCCTGAGCTATCTCTGAGATGCTGGAATAATATGACATCCAATGCCACAAGAAACCAATAGAAAGATCCCAGATATTTCCTCTAAAAATATGCAGAGCTCAGGACTGTCATAAAGTCTGAGTTCAAGAAGTAGTGAAGGAGGAGCAAAAAAAAGAAGAGAAAAAGAAAAAGAAGGAGGAGGAGAAAGAAGAAGGAAGAAGGAAGAAAAAGAAGAATTCTATCATAAAGAACTATTATAGTAACTGAAGACAATTCCAAAAGAAGGGAGCTCCAAATATCAAAAACAATTTTTAAATGTAGCTTGTACACAAGTTCAACTAGAATTCCTGGAAGTAGAAATCAAAAGAAAAGTTTAAAATATGAGAGAGACGGGGGAGAAAGAATGGTGGAGGGAGGGAGGGAGAGAGCAAGGAAACAGGAAAGGAAATGAAAGCTATAGAAGAGAGAAGCAGAACAAAAATTGAGAGATAAGACAAATCTTACCCAAGAAACACAAAAATTAGATTGCAAATAGAACCTAATGGCTCCTGAGACAAAAGAAAATGTTTAAATAAAGTAAAAAAAAAACTTGAGAAATATAAGAAAAGTTAAAGTACTTCATTTAAAAAATAACTGACCTGGAAAACATTGATTAAAATCAATTTAAAAATCAATGGACTACTTGAAATCCGTGACCAAAAACAAACATGCAAAAAAAACCCCTCAAACATCATATTTCAAGAAATCTTAAAAGGAAATTGCTTATTTCTCTTAGAATCAAGGTAAGGAGTAGCCTTAGACTGGATATTGAATGTGAGGGAAAAGTTCAAAAAGTCATAGAATCAGAGGGGGAAATTAAAATAAAAAGAATTTCCTAGTACCATGCTTAAAGAAATCCCAAAATAAAAAATCCCAAAGAACATTATAGCCAAACCTCAGAGCTTCTAGGTAAAAAAAAAAATACTGCAAGTATTCAGACTGTGGTTAAATATTCTGACTTTAGGCACCACACAAGACTAACAAAAAATCCTAATAAAAGGAGGCAAATCTGACCTCTTAAATATTAATGGGACTTGATGGAGCAAAAACTATTACTGGATGATCATTCAAATAGATAGACTTTGTTTAAAAATAGGATAGATAAAAAGTAGGAGTATTATATATTAAGAACGTATAACTATGAAAAAATCTAGGAACTGACTGGGAAAAACATGATTAAAAGATTTTGTTAAAAGTCAAAGAAGAGGAAAACAGAGTGTTTTTATCATTGAAAATTACAACAGAAAATTTGGATGGAAAGAATAGATAAAGAGTTTGGGGAACAGATCTCAAGTCTGGCACAGAGGCCTGATGTTATAGTGATGAGAAACTTTAGTCAAACTTCTGCTAGAGCTCTCTTCCAAAATCAGAACAACCAATAACTTTCTGACTTGCTTTTGTGATCATTTCATCCTCCAAAAAGTGAATGAGCCATCAAGTGGAAATTCTGTTCTGAATTTAATTCTCATTAACAAGGAAGAACATTTTGCTAAGATACAAATAATAGAATGCTTGGAGAGAAGTGACTTCTTCATCCTAAAGTTTCTAATAAAGGAAAGGAGATCTTGGCTTAATCTGATATTCTTCCTATATTTAGGAAGCAGATTTCAGAAGAAAAATAAGTAAGATGTCAGCAAGCAAAGTGCTTCAGCAAAAATCAGCTCAACAGGGATGAGAGATATTCAAAACACAAAGAAAAATAATACCAAAGAAAAGGGAAATTGAATCTGTTGAAGATACCAATGTGGATGCACAGTGAACTCACCAATCAATTTAGATTATAAAAACAAACATATAGAAGAGAATAGCGAAGCTAGGTAACAAAAGATGACAAAAAGAATATGCACATTATTGCAAAAGATAGTGTCCAAAATGCTAAAGTTAAGAATCAGCGGAAGCTGATGACAGGTACTAAGGATAACAAAATAACAAAATACATTTATTAGTCATAATGAGAGAAAAAGGTATGAATGAATTAATAACTTCTTTGCTTTAGAAAATGAAAAAAAAAAGGTGCATTAGTTGCCTGGCCTACTCTGTGCCAGGCACTGTGATAAATATTTTTAAAATATCATTTCATTTGATCTTTACAACAACCCTAAAAAGTAGGCTTATTAATATCCCCACATTACATTAGAGAAAACTGGGGCAGACAGAGATTAAGTTATCTGTCCAAAGTTAATAGCTAGTAAGCATCTCTGGTCAAATTTGAACTTGGATCTTTCTGATTCCAGATCCAGCACTATACCCAAAATGCCACCTACTTGTTTCAACTTATAATCCTCTTTACTAGTTGATAAAATAAGAATAATAGACAACAGAGAGAAAATTGAATTATTCTTATCTAGCTACTGTTTTCTCTTAGTAAGAGTGAGGGTGGGAGGAAGGAAGACTATAAAGGAAGAAAGTTGGATATGCTTTCTGATGTAGTTATAGTATTGTGTTTCATTTTTGTTGGGGAGGGGGGAAGTTTTTTGTTACAAGGAAGATTTCAATCTCAAAGAAAATATTCCCCAAATTTATGGGACATAGAAATGTAAATTTAAAAATTAAGAAATGAAATAATGATTATTCAATATTTTAAATGATGATAATATGTTCCCTCTTACAAAAACCCATTTTTTCATACCAAAATGCTTCTGGTGATGATGAATAATCACTAATAATGGAATTCATAATATCAAAAGAAGAAATAGGAGATGGGCATAAAGAGACTCTAGCTTGTCATGTTGGTGACTTAAATAAAGTAACATTAAATTTCTGATCTAGAAAATATAGCATCAATAAAAGTTAGGCTAGCCATACATTCAACATGCTCTGTTGGAATCTACAGAATAGTAAAGGACCTGGAAGTAAGACTGAAAGAATATTTGTTAAATCCTCTAGGGAGAGTCTGTGGAGGGAAATATAATAATGGATAAGTGGCATGGCATGGTTTCTAAAAAGACAAACTTGGAGTCAGGAAAATTTGGATTCAAATTCTACTTCAGACTAGATGTCTGATCCCTGGCAAATCACATCTTTGAACTTCAGCGATGTTAAGTGACTTTCTGATGGGCAGACTTCTGACAAGACATATGTGCTAACTTATTAATATTTTGAAACCTATTTTCATGTAGGAAGCTTCCTTATTAATTGCATTAGAGATTCTTGATGTATAGATATCAAGAGACTATGAAAAGTTGTAATTTGAATTGGTGAAATTTACTTCATCAATAAAATTAGAAATCCCATGATAAATATATAAATATATATTAGAGTTAGGATTTGACCTGAAATCCTCCAGTTCCAAATACAAAACTATTTCCACCAGACCACATTACCTTTTGCTTATTTTTGTTTTAGAAAAATCAACTTTATAAATATAAGGAAAGGAAAAAATAACTAGGATTCAATTCATGAGAAAATTATCCATTGTTTTCATGATCTGGTTAAAAAGTCCATGCTATAATTGCAGATTACACACCTATTAGAAAATTGGAGTAAGTTGAATAAACATTGTTGATTGTCAAGTCACTCTGATAACTCATGTTGAGAACTAATCCATTCTCTTCAGTTCTTTACAATGTCTTTCCATAAACATTCCATAAAAGATCTCCCAAAATGCTAATGGGCTTTCTTTATTCATGAAACATTTTCACCCAAATCCTTCATATATTCAATAATATATGTATAGGTCCAGAATAAAAATAATTAGTCATTCTGTACTCTGCCTTGCTGATACATCTCAGCTAACATATTCACCACTGGTAGCCATATTTTAGGAATGATATTTAGGTGATAGTATGGTGAAGGAAATAAGGATTGGTTGATGCTTAGTTGAGGGGGAGAAGAGAAACTTAGCAGGGACATAATAGCCACCTTTCTGTCATAGAAGGATAAACCCAAGGAAGTGACATATGGACCCTAAGACTTGTAAGTAGAAGTTTCAAATTTAGGTTCAAAGTCATGAAAAACTTCCTTCCAACTGGAGCTGTTCCCCAGGGGAGTACTGATAAATGTTCAACAACTGGCTATCCAAAGGAGGAGGAATATGAGTACATTTTAAAGTTTAATCTGTATTACTAACCCTTTTGCCAAAACTTTCTTAAGTCTAAACAGTCAACAAAATGATAAATCAAACTCTGATTTGTAGTGCTTGTTGATTTTAGAGATATAAATGCTCATTCTGAAAATTTAAAAATTGGTTCCTTCAAGCCAGTTTGAACTGACTTCCTGTACATCTCCTAGATTATCTCTCCATCCTATTCCCAATGCAAATGGCTGCCTTGGCAAATAATGAGTTCACAGTTATTGAGGATCTTAAAGCAAAAGTTGCCTCAACTTTTTTTAGGAATAGTATAAACAGAGTTATTGCATAGTTAAAGGTGGAACTAGAAATCCTTTTTCAATTCTAGGATTCTGTGATGATGTATAAATTGAGGGAACATAGTGAAATTTGTAAGAGGCAACAAAATTGATCAATCTTAACTAGAAGTATGTTTTGGTAGAATGAGCATCAAACTTCCCAGAGAAAATAATGAAAGCTAATAAATCCAAGACAATGTATTTAAGTCAAATTGGGGTTTCTATGGACTTTTAAGAGAAAAGAATGCTTATTTCCATCTTGCTGAATACCAACAGTTAAACTGTGCAGTTCTGCTCATTCTGAGAGCTTTCCATAAAGCTACATGAGTACCCATGTCAAATCTCAATAATACCATACCAAAAACATTATTCATGCTTAATTCAGCCTGGCAACATGCAATTTCATCCCCAAAGCTTGGTTTTATCACTTGCTGGATTAAAAATCAAATTAAAAGAAAAATGTATCACTCAAAAAATCATAATATAACATCAATTATCTAAATCATGTATTTAAATGGTATTAGTTTCACTTATCATATTCTTTAAACTTAAAACAGGAACACAATATTTCATCCTGGATCAGCCCTCTTCGGTTTAGAAAAAAACCCAGGAATACCTTTATTTAAAAAACAAAAACAAAAACAAACAACAATAACAACAACAAAAAAAAATGTGCCCTATAACCCATAATGGGATCAATGATTCTCTCTCTTACTGGAATGAGCACTTGATTGAGAATCATATGGATTGAATTTTTCCTAGCTCTGCCACAAAATAGACTTATGACTTTGAGAAAATTACTTCACTTTTCAATCCTGAGTTTCCTTATTTGGAAATTGAGGGGATTGGACTAGTTGGACCCTAAGACCCCTTCCATTTCTAAATTTATATATATATATATATATATGTATATATATATATATATATAGTTGCATATATACCAGAAGAGAAATTCCTGGGCTCCTTTTATCCACCATTCTGTGGATCACAACTCCTAATAGATAATCCTGTTATCCTGTCAAGAGGATCAAATTTAATTCATTCTTTTTGATTGTGCAAGTCAATCACCTTGATTTGAATGGTACTGTGTCTAATTACCAATTCACTTCTATCATTTTGAATACATAACATATAAACATAAAATTATCCCAAATGTCCCTGCAAATACAAAAACATTACTATAATGGTATAAGTAGAAATGAGGGCAAGAGATATCCATTTTATAGTAAGAAATTGATAACCACTGGTCCATTTGGATTTCCCAGTGAATTCCATGAAACTTTTAAAGCACAATTTATGAACTACCAAAAAAAATTTTAAATTTGGGAAAGAAGTTATTCTACCAAATTCCTTTTGTACTTGAGAAAAATGTTGCCACATCCATTGGTGCTAAAAAAGAGACAAAGAAAAGGAAAACTATAAATGAATTTTAGTAGTAAATATTGATGGAAAGTTTTTAAATAAAAACTCAACAAAGAGATTAAAACAATATGTCCAGTCTGTCTATGGCCAAATTGTATTCATAACCAATAATGTTTTGACTTAGGGGAAAATAAGCACAATTAATTAGCATGCTGATATATAAATAACAATGCCAGCAATTATTTCAATAAAAACAGAAAGAACCTTTGGCAAGAGTTAATCACATTCAATAAAAGGAATGCTGAATAAGGCACACATTTTTAAGAATGTTCAGGGCTGAAAACTGCTTTGCTTGACTATCTAAATTATTACAAGGGTTTAATTTGTTGAGTTTTTTTTTTAATCGGATGAGATTGGGCAGGGGAGTAGGCAGAGAGAATGGAGATAAGATGTATGTGTGTGCACACACATATACATACAGAAAAGTTAAAAAAAAGGAAAGAGGATCATTAAAGCATTTTAAAATTCATAAAAGAGAATAGAAAGAAATTCTTGAGGAACCACAGAAATACTGAATAGCTTTGAAAGTTACGTATTGAATTTGTTGGGTTTTTTTAAAAGCAAATTCCATATAATATATATCAAAAGTTTCATAATAATCTTTTTAAAGCCCTATGCATATATAGAAATGCTGGTTTTATTTAATGTTTGTTAAACCCAGTTCTGTATAATAATAACAACCAGTTTTGAATTATTGAAATCACTGAAAAATTAGGATAAAATATACTTATTTCCACTCAGTAGAGAGATAGATATATATGGGATCAGAATATTACATTTCCTGAACACATTCATTATGGGCTATTCTTACTTAACAGTTTTTTCTGATTATTGATCTTATGATAGAAGACATTTTTAAGAGGGAATAGTAATATCTAATTACTATTTTTAAAAAGTCCCATCAATAAAATATATATTCAAGTGATTGAAAAAATATATTCCATAGATCTATTTATATCTATATGTATCTATAGAAAGGGAAAAAGAATTGAAAAAGAAAGAGGGAGTGGGGAGGAAGAAGGGGAGAGGCATGAATTACTGTCTACTAATTTTTTATCTTCCTGGTACATATATTAAAATCAATCATTTCAGCAAAAATCTCCCATTAAAGACCTGCCCAGTCCATAATCTATTCCTGAAAGATTCCGTTTTCCCTTTCCCTACCTGGCAGACACATTCAAGGAGAAAATTATTTAACTCAATTCATTTTTAATTCAATGGCATTTCCCCTGTTCTATTTGGCATTCAACTGAAATGATAAACTCAAATTCTTTTATCAAAGTTCTTTTTCTCCCATCTTGTAGGTTCACATTGGTCTAACCACTCCTAAACATGAGATTTTGACTTTTGAAATATTTTTCTCAGCCTTCTTGAATCTTACACATTTTGGGAAAGTACAAAATTCAGGATGAAACTCTAAGCCCTCTTATTTTTCTGGAATGCCTCTAAGACAAGGAAATAAAACATAAAGGTCTCTAAACAGTCAAAATAGATGTCAAAATCTATTACTAAGTGTTATATGATCTTTTTTCTAAAAAAGCACAGCAGACTGTCAGAGCTTAGTTATTCCTACACTATGCACAATTCTAATAAGTTTGGCTATCTTGTTTCTTAAACACACAGAAAATTAGAAATGGAAAATTAGAAAAGAATAAATAGGTCTGCCATGGGCAGATGCAATAGAGAAGACAGAAAAACTACTTAAATATCCTAGAAAGCAGATACAGAAATCAGGGGGAAAATCAGTGTGAAACCACCTATATAAAGGCAAATAATCCTCTACAATTCACAACCCTTGAAGGTATCATGTTATAGTTCAGTACAATATAAAAACATTTATCAAGCAACTACACCATGCTAAGCAATGAGGCAAAAAAAAAAAGAAAAACACTTCAGTTGATATTCTTAGTGATAACCCAGAATCATCAAGAAAATGTCTATTGCATTTTGTAAACTCTGCTTAAGAAGGCAGAAATATATGTCAGTCAAAGAATCCTATCCAAAATTATTATGGAATTCTTGGTGTTTGACTGTTTTAAAGGGTGAACCTGTAGATCTCTATAAAACCCAATTATTCAGAAAATCTATCTCTTGAGAATTCTGGTCAACCAAGATTTTATTTCAATACTTTTCTTATTAATCTATATATTGTATAAATGGGCCTATACATTGAGATACACACATGTGCACATTTATATACTCATTTATATACATATATTAATGTGCCTAATAAAGTTACACAATGGCATGAAATCAATAATCAATCCCTACAATTCAAAATTTTGTTCCTAAAAAATGTAAAATATATAGGGTTTTTCCCTAAAATTAGTTTAAAATTAAAGAAGTTCACAACACAAAGGATATTTAATGATTTCCTTTCATATACAACATATCTTTGTGATATCAATTGACTTGTCTTGTATTTAATTTTTTCCCCTTTTATTTATTTTATTCTGAAGTTAAAAATAAAGCAAACATTTCCATAACATAGAAGAATAAAGGTGGAGGAAAGATGTTAGTACCTGAAAGTGCAAATCTATTAGCTACTAATTGCTATTCCTTTTAAATATATAATAAAGTTATTAAATAGCTTTCCTTTTTTTCTCCTCTCCCCCAAGCTAGAGATAGCTACAATTAGACACACACATATACACACACATACACACATGTAAGGCCATTCTATACATATTTCTATTTATCAGTTCTTTCTCTGAATGGTGATAGCATCTTTTGCAGTTAATTTGGCTATTTGTAATTGCCAAACAAGGCTTCGTATTTTATTTTTTTTTTTGGTTTTTTGGTTTTTTTGGTTTTTTGCTGAGGCAATTGGGGTTAAGTGACTTGCCCAGAGTCACACAGCTAGGAATGTTAAGTGTCTGAGGTCAAATTTGAACTCAGGTCCTCCTGACTTCAGGGCTGGTGCTCTATTCACTGCACCACCTAGCTGCCTCTCAAAGTTTTTCTTAAAACAATATTGCTGTTACTATATCCAACATTCTATTGGTTCTGCTCATTTTGTTCTTCATTATGTGCCAGTCTACCCATGTTTTTCTAAGATAATTGAGCTCCTCATTTCTTATGATTTAGTAGTGTTCCATTACAGTCATATACCCCAATTTGTCCAGCCATTCCCCAATTGATGGGTAACCCCAGAATTTCAAGTTCTTCACCAATACGAGAGAGCCTCTGTAAACATTTTATAACATACAGGAAAAGGTTCTTTTCTTTTTCCTCTGATTATCTTTGAAAGCAGATCCAGTAGTGGTATTCCTGGATCACATATTTAATTTTAATTTTTAAATTAAAATTTTAAAATGATAATTTTTTCCTTTTTATTTAATTTTCCCTTTGCTTTAGTTTTGATCTCTATGTTGCAAGCTCCATGAGAGACTTTGTGTTAGACTTCTTGATATCTCTCATGAATTCCTTTCTCACTGTTTAAAGCTCTAATAGTAAAATTTATACACTACATGTATTTCATTCTCTCTTCCAAATCCAAGAATGCTAGATTCTAATTCAAGAATCAATTAGATTCTTGCTAGATTCTAATTCAAGAAAATTCTTCTGATCTGCATTCAGAGAAAGAACTGATAAATATAAGTATAGAATCTATAATTCAGGAAAATTCATCATGACACTGTATGGATCATATACCTTATGGAAACTGAAATAGTGCAGTCATTACATGCTGCTGTCCCTTTCTGATGCCATATGTAGGTCTAGTCCAAAAAGCTCCTTGTGGGCAGTAGAAAGAGAAAGTAAAGGTCATAGAGATGCCCTTCTTGCCATGATTTTACTATTCTTGCACATACAGTGAGCATGTAAGTGAAATGTTTCTTCTTAACCTTTAACCAGGGTGTATCTGAAGAATTTCTTCACACAACACACACACACACACATACACACACACACACACACACACACACACACACATACAACCAAAAACTAATTTACCTTTAGTAAAGGTTAATTCTGGTCAAATAAGTATAAGAGATTGAGTGTATATATCTTTAGATATCATCAACTCATTCACAAATACTTTAAAAGAATACAAGTAATAATAATAATAATAATATATAAGTAACTTTAAAGTTTTCACAGTTTTATTCACATAATCTCATTGTTATTTCATAACAACCTTGTAAATGAAGTATTTTATATCTTCATTTTGAAGATCAGGAACCGGAGTCTAGAGAAAATGTATTCCACTCAGAGAGTTTTTGTTTTGTTAAGTACCTATCATCTGGAGCAGGGCTTCTTAAAATTTTTCCATTCTCAATCCCTTTTTGCCCAAGAAATTTTTACATGATTTCAGGTATGTAGGTGTATAATATCTATATATACATCAAATATTTATTGATAAATCATAATTTCATGACCCCACATTCACTTATGGAGGCCCACATGGGGTGATAACTCACACTTTTAAGAAGCTGGGAGCTAGAGGATAGGTACACAAAAGTAAAAGTCCATGCTTATATATCTGGTTACTATCAAAAACATCATTTAAACTCAAATTTTATGAACTCTAAATGTAACACTCTATCTAGTAATCTAAACATAAGAAATTAATATTTGACTTACTTATTCATGCAAGATATCCTATAAGTCACATTGAAGTTTTAAGTGTATTAAGATAATTTGAGCAAATAATAAATCATCTCTTCTTTTATTATTATACACATTAGTTATATTAACATATAATATTCATACACATATTTGTATACTTCATATTTTAAAATATAATTGTATATATATGGATGTTATAGTTTGTATATGTGTGGGTGTGTACATGTCATATATATGTATATTTATTTTAATGGTGTTTTGAGGACATTTCAAATATATTCCATAACAAACTCAATATACTTTTTACTCTAGGAGTTCTGAAATGATCAGAACAAACTTAATTGTGTTGTCCATTGCTTGAATTTTGTGTGCCCCAAATTTGACTTTATAAATCCCACCAGAATGTCTGCATATTGTTTAAGAATCACACAGGCTTTTTAAATGCTCACAAAGCCACTCAAGCCATTTAAAACCAAAGTGTAAATTGATCAAGAGAGGATTGAGAGCAATATGTGGCCCAAAGTGTTTTGAAGAAAAGTGGATTTGTTTGGGAAAGTAAGTAGCCTCATGTGGACACTCCTAAGTGCTTGTTCTATTGAGCTACATCTGGTGTTCATTGTTTCTTTTTCTTCATGGCATCTCATTTCCTCCATTTCTTCCATTTCCTGATTTTGGCATCCATTCTTCTTACATTACATTCCTGTGTTCAGAGAATAGGCCCTCTTTGTTTTGGAAAATGTAAAGAGCCCTCACCAGATTTTCTGGAAGGCTGTGGGAATTAATTAAGCTGGAAGATAGTTACCAAGAGAGGAACTTCCAAATTTGGAGGGGAAGAAACAAGTTTAATCAAAACTATAATGTTTTTAAATATATAAGACTTCTGATGGTCAATGAAATCTAACACACATTTAATTATCAAAGCATTTTTTGTTTCAATTATAATGTCAACAGCTTGTTAAAAGAAAAAAGGTAAAAATTTAGCTTGTTAGCTTTCTCTTAGTTTCCAAACACAAATAACAAAAGCTTCAAATGAATTGATGCCAGAGAAGATAAGTTTTATATTGTTTCATTTACAATCTCCATGGGAACAATTTTTGTCATTAATATATTTAGTATTTATAATGTTAATTTTACCACATAATTATCATTATCTTCCTTTTTTAGATGAGAAAAGAAGTACCAGAATTGTCTATTATTTTTCTTCCTGCCTGATTAACGGGATGGCTAATGACACTTTTTAAATGTGATGCTGATACTGGTACCTATAGATTCTATAGACTGTTTTAAGTGGATATAATGCTAGAGTTGGATTCAAATTCTGCCTTAGACATTTAGTAGCTATGTGACTATGGTTTAGCCTTTTGACATTCAATTTTTTCATCTATAAAATGGGGAAAATGGCAATGTCCACTTCACAAGATTATTGTGAAAAGCAAAAGAATATAAAGCCTAGATATACTTATTAAAGAGTAATTATACATAATTCATTAAAATGAAAAGGATTATCCTATAAAATCAGAATTTTAAATTATGATGACAGAAACATTGAACACAAATATGTAAGGCTAAAAATGGATTCTGGGGGCAGAAATAAAAGGAATATGAAAGTTAATTCTTCTTAAAGACTTTGTAGAGTAATAAAACATGTAAAACAATTACACAGTCGAATCATATCACAAGAAGAATTGTTCCTGGCATAACTCACCACCTCTAAAATTAAAAAAGGAAAAAATAAAGAGAGAGGGAGGAAAGGGAAGGAGGAAGAGAGAAACATCGTACCTAGTAAAACCCTAAGAAAACTACATTGGATAGATAAAATACCTAAATTTCCCAATCTATACATCTTCACACACACACACACACACACACACACACACACACACACACACACCTGACATACCTATGTGCTAGACACAGCTAATAAAAATATCTTGATTGTTTTTTTTTTTCATCCTTCAGCTCTGGCAACACCCTATCTGGGCTACCTCATAGCAGTGAACTCCCCAGTTCCTACAAAGAGATGGAAAGAACTGATCCTACCCAGTCACAAAAGGAAATGGGACATAACTGGATGTGTGGGTCTAGGGAAGAGGGGGTAGATGAAGTATCACAGAGATAGGAACAAGCTTCTATGACCAATTAAGAGGGAATTTAAAACCTTGCTGGATTCGGTCCTCTCCCAGTAAAGTTTACATAGCACAGGGACCCAGCTGACTCCAATGCTTTCATCTCTGGTAGGCTTATGATGTCTAGTCTCAAGAATATATCCAAAAGAAATTTGTGTTCTCTATCAGTGGAAGGCATAAGGGACTGAACAGTGAGGAGCAAAGCCAGAGACAAGCTCCTAGAAATGCAAAAAGTTTGATAAATAACAAGTCCAAGGCAGAAAGCCTGGCTGTGAGCTTAGCTCCCAAACACACCAACAGGCAATCTCACAGTCAGGAAAAAAAATGAGTAAGAATAGTTTAAGCTATAACACAATGAATAAAAGTATATAAAATCAAATCTTATAGCACAAAAAGGAGCAAAACAATAAGTTCTGTGTATTACCCAAAGATGATGAAACAATAGCTCCCCCCCAAAAAAACTCCAAAATTGTTTGGGAAAAAAAGAAATATTCTAAAAGAAAATATTCCTCTCCTATCTATCAGCCTGCAAAGGAGGAAGAGCTGTGGGAAAACAGGTATGCTGGTACAGTTTTGGAAGATCCATGGATTTATCTAGTCATTCTGGAAGACAATTTGAAAATGTGAAGGAAATTATCAAATTGCATGCTCTTTTACTACTATCCCTTTATGCCAAAGAAATCAAAGACAAAGAGGTATAAGTGCAAAAATTTTTATAGAAACTTTTCATGGTCCCATTGGGGAATGATTAAACAAAGCATGAAATATTAATGTAATGGAACATTATTTGTGCTATAATGAAGTGAAAGTTTCAAAAGAAATTGGGAAGACTTTTATAAGCTGAAACAGAATGAAATATTCACTTCATTCAAGAGAAATAACTTATCTATATCCAATACCTTTCCTTGACCATGTTATTTTTTATTGTTTATGCTCCTCCCAACTCCCACCTTCATATCTGCCTATTCAGTTAGACCTCCACTAAGCATTACACCATCATCAAATAAACTCTCAGTAGCTTACAATGTGATAAAATGACAGCTATTATCATCTCCCTGACAATAACTACGGTGTCAGAGATTCCAAATATTTGGATGTTTCAAATAAAGGCTATCACAACCCAACACAACTTTAACGACACTTTCAATTTTTGTTCTGACACCTATCTCAAAGAATCTTTTTATGAATCACATCCAGAGAATGTACTCTATTATATACTTCACTTCCAAACAAGATGTTCCTACTCAGATTCATGTTTTGTTCAAAAGCAGAAAGGATAATTCCCCCATGTATTCCTGAGATTTAAGATCAATGGATCTGTGAGGTTAAAAAGCATGGTTGGTCTTCCTACAATGCACATAATATTTACAAGTGTTTTTGTATAAAGATAAAAAAAATTCAATACATGTTAGTGGCTCTCTATCACTTCTAGAATCAGGGATAAACCCCTCTGTTTGACATTTGAAGTCCTTCACACCTGACTTTTTACACAATACTCTGTTTCACACACCCTAAGATAAAGTCTGACTTTCTCACTTTTTCATAAAACATAACACTCTATCTACTGCCTCTCTGACTTTTGCATCAGCTGTTCCTCACACCTACTATACACTCTCTTCTCACCTTCATCTCTTAAAATTTCTGGCTTCCATAAAGCTTAATTCAAGCATTACTTTCTATATAAAGTCTTTCCGGTTCCATCCACTCAACCAGTGACTTCCTCCCCTACCTCAACAAATTCCGTTGTATTTATTTTGCATGTGTTCCATAAATATATATGTTATATATAACATAATAAATAAATATATTATATATTATATTATAATACAATAAATATAAATAAACGTTAACAATCACATTGTGCTTATTATATACCAGACACTGTGCTAAGTGCTTTGCAAAGATTATCTCATTTGAATATCATAATAACCCTGGGAGGTAGAGGCTATTATTATCCCCATTTACAAATGACAAAGATGAGGCAAAGAGAGAGTAAATAATGGCTTTCCCAGGGTGACACAGACACTGTGTGTTTGAGGCTGAGTTTTAATTCAGGTCTTCCTGGCTCCAAACTCTGCACCTTATCTACTGTATGGTATGCATTGTTTCTATAAGACATGTGTTGTCTTCTATATTAAAATATATGCTCAGTAAGGATAGAAGGTATTTTTTTGTCTTTTTATCCATAGCACCTTATAAAGTATCTGGTGTTTATCAGGTAGTTAGTATATGCTTTTAACTGATTAAGAAAAACATGACAAACAAAAGTTTGCTTTAGGGAATATAGGGAAGGGAAAGGAAGAACATATGAAAATTCTTCAATTTTCATTTTGATAAGTAATGTATGTTCCATATTCTACAAAATACATTCTGGTAACTATTTAAAATTAAAAAATACTTTCTTTTAAACACATTTTCTGATGCCTTATTTCTGTTTGACCACAGTATGCTAATTCAATACCAAGCAACTCAATAATTGAGCAACTAGTGGCTTTTATGTGGTTTTCATGAAAATATTTCATTGGGCTTTAGATAAGTGATTTCACATTTGCTAAAATATACTTTCAGTTTTACTAACATGTGATTTCATTTGAGAAAATGATGTTAAAGTATTATAGTAATGTAATCATGCCTCAAGACCAAGAAGCCATATCAAGTAAAAATAATCCTGAGCTCTTTCAACTTCTTGCTTTGAATCTATTAATCTATTTGAACTATAGAGAGAGGAGGTAGGGGGGAGAAGGAAAAAGAAGGAACCTTACAATTTTTTATAAATCATTAATTTAGAATCTTTCATTATGTGTGGTCCATACTAGATTTTGCCATTGTGAGAATACAATTTCTTAGGATCATAGACTTCAATCTTGAAAACCTCTTAGAATTACTCAAATCCAAAAACTTGATTTCCTAGATGAAATGACCAAAGTAAAGCAGAGAATGGATAAAGTAATTTGCACAACTAGGGAAATCACCAAAGACAAACCCAGACTTGGGCTTCTAAAACCAGTTCTTTTTCCACTGTCACATAAATAACATTGACCAAAAGTCAATCTCAGGTCACTGTTAAATGCTTCATTCACAATCTGAGATGTACAAACCATCTAATAAAAACTTCCTCCAATCCCCAAATAAAAGGCAATCTTCTAGGAGAGACAGACAGACAGTAAGATATAGGTAGAGATCAAGAAGTAGATGAAAGAGAGATCTAATATAGAAATAGACAATGTGGATTTGCACACATAGACATAGATACAGATGCTAGATATAGATATACTTGTTGTTCATATTTGACTCTTTGTGACTCCACAGTCCATATTCTCCATGAGATTTTCTCTGTCAAGATAGAGTGGCTTGCCATTTCCTTCTCCAGTGGATTAAGGCAAATAGGGTGAAATGACTTACCCAGGATGAAACAGCTAGTAAGTTTCTGAGACTGGATGTGAATTTAGATCTTCCTGATTCCTGGCCCATCATTCTTTCCACTGAGCCATTTGGCTACTTCATAGTATATTATATCTATTATATATCTATATCTATTATATATAGGTATATATAATATTAATATAATATAATATAATTATATATCTATTATATATTTATATATAATTTATATACATAGATATAGATATATAATAGATATAAAGAGTTGGACTTAGAGATGATATAGATACAGATGCAGATACAAGTATATAAATATATAGATACATATAGAGATTATATACATATATATACAAATACAGAGATATAGATACATAGATATAGAGATGAAATAAATATAGATACAGAGACAAAGATGATATAGATTTTAAGATTTTAATCTTGGAAAACTAAAGCTGCTACCAAGGAAATTAAAAGCAATGAATAACAAGTATCTCTGGAGGATCTGGAGCTACTCTGTCAAAGTCTTAAACCTGTTTTTACAGTCTCCTTGCTCAAAAGGTCCACAACTTCATCTCAAATCAATCTACCTGAGTAGATGGAGGAGGGAAAGTTAACCCACACTACCCCGGGTATTTTTCAGATCAGCTTGGCTCACAACACTAATTGTGTTTGGGGAAAATGAAGGTTAATTCAAGCCTCTCCAGTTTCCCTGATGTGTTAGCCCACTTTAGTAGTCATTTTCATTATGTATTTTCATTGCACATTGGTAAGAAGAAGAAAAAAAAGACAGGAATATATGTGGAATTCTATTTCATCTCACTCTGGTAAATGAAATTTTTTGAAACCATTTGTAATTCATAAATATTGATTATTTAACTGATCTCCATAAAATTGTCTCTTTCTTGGATGATAATCTTTTTTCTTGTTCTTTATTTACAATATGAAGTGGACAACTGAACTTTGATCACAATGGTGTCAGTAGAGAAAGGAAAGAAGCCAAAATGTCATTTTTCCTAGATAGTATCCTACCTTCCTGGACTTTGCAGGCAACTGAAAATGTAGTGGGGAATAAAGACAAGAGTATATTATTTAGAATGATTACATTAATGTAAATGACAACAACACTCCCCGACAGCCAAATTAATTGCAATAATCCATCTTGGTCCCAGCTCGGAGATGGTGAAACACATTTCTCATCTCTCAGTAGAGAGGTGGGTGACCCTGGATGCAGAATACCACATGCAATTTCAGTCAGTAGCAATTTCATCAATTAACTTTGATGGGTGATTCTCTTTATTTCAATAAAGACTTCAAGGCCAGGGATAGAGGCAACAGGCTAGGAAATAGTTAACATTGTAAAATCTAAAAGCTATCAACAAAACATTCCAAAAGCAGCACTTACTTCTAAGAGTGATGACTGTCACTCAATGCTTTGGTTCTGATTTAAAGATTGAAAATCAACTCCTAATAACCCTCTTAGGAAAATAAGGCAGGGATAATGAGTCTTGTCTGATAAGAGAAGGAAACTGAAGTCTCTGGATATTAGGTGACTTCCCATAGTCATACAGCCATTGTCAGAAAAAGGATTTGAATCCATTTCTTCTTAATGCCCAAAATCAGCCTCCTCTCCCACTCAAAGGCTAATTTGAATTATTAAATGAACAAGCTTATTTATATTTTTCCCCATAAATTTCAGTGTATAGTATAATGTCTGCCACCTAGCAGGTGCTAAATAAATGCTTATTAAGTGAATGACGGACTAAAGTTGGCACAGTGTAAAAACAACAATAATAAAAGTAACAATTGTGAACTAATGGACAGAGAGACAATTTCCAACCTGGAGTCTAGTCTCAGCACCGAATCAGAAGTTCTTGTGTTTGGATTTCAGATATGCTACTTTGCAGCACTACATGTGTGACTTTGGACATTTCATCTAAAGGATGGATTAAGATTTTTCTAGCTCTAAAATCTCTGGGACATTGGTTATGTGAATGTACACATAAAATACTATTTGAAATTTTTTAGAATCTCACTGATGACTTGAAGAAAGTGAGAAAACTGGTTAATGTAAAATCCAAAAATTATATCATATATATAAATTTAGAAGTAGAAGAAATCTCAGAAGGTCATCAAGATTTACATCCTCTTGCTCTCAGAAAAACCGCAAAATCCTCTATGAACTCAAGCAAAATGGAATGTGCTATAATGTACAAAGTAATAGCAATGCTGTGAAATGATCAGCTGTGAATGACTTTGCTATTCTCAGCAATACAATGATCCGCGACTACTCTGAAGGTCTTATGATGAAAAATGCTATTCATAACCAGAGAAAAAACTGATTGTGTATGAATATAGACTTTTAAAAACTTTTTTGGTATCTTTTCTTTTGCAACATGATTTTTATGAATATGTTTTGTATAACTTAACATGTGCTTTCTCAATGGTAGAGGGAGTGTGGGGAAGAAGGGAGAGAAACTGGAAATCAAAGTTTTAAAAACAAATATAAAAAATTGTTTTACATGTAACTGAGGAAAATAAAGAATATTAAAAAAAATTTTAAAAGACCTGCATCCTCCTTTTGCAGAAGTTTATCAAAGGACAAAAAAAGGTAATTAGCTCAGAGATTTTCTATTTGTAGCCACAGTTTTGCTTTTCAAAGTTATTTGTCAATTTCAAGGATGAAAGTTGATGTTAAAGCAACCTGTAATACACAGATTTTGATGTTTATTGATTTAGTTCATCTTTTTAAAAAAAATTA
Organism: Myrmecobius fasciatus; assembly: GCA_023553655.1. Taxonomy (NCBI): domain Eukaryota; kingdom Metazoa; phylum Chordata; class Mammalia; order Dasyuromorphia; family Myrmecobiidae; genus Myrmecobius; species Myrmecobius fasciatus. The sequence goes on along the minus strand of JAJPUD010005018.1, from coordinate 138,952 downwards.
TTTTAATTGTGGGTTCATGTTATAATATTAGCATTTAATGCACAGGGTAGTTACAAGATCTAAATGAGATTTTTACAGATATATCCACACGTGTGTATATGTGTATGTATTTGGTATGTGTGTATTTGTATGCGTGTATATACCAGTGTCTATGTATATGTCTGTATTTTCACATATATGTTTGTATACATTTGCATCCATGTGTGTATACATGTATGCATTGTGTACATTATACTTATACATTTACCTATAAACATTTCTATATACATGTGCATATATCTATATAAATGCATACACACATAAACATAGTACTTTCCAAATCTTAAATATTTACACAAAGGCTAGCTGTTATTACTAATATGTCCTTTGTACATGGCAGATATTTGTGATTTTGTACTGTTAAATTATATTCTACATGAAAAGTCAAACTAACCATTATATACTGATATTTTAAATTTTAGGGGGAGAAAATCAAAGGAGACAAAGGAGATCTCAAGAAAAAAATGTCTTTCTGATGTATATGCAAGTAACTTAGCAAAGACAAGTAGTTTCTATCTAGAATAGATTCTTAATTTCTCAAATACTTTAATGTTTTCAGTCTTTAAACTTGAATGAAAGTGTTGCATTAAAAAATCATTCTGACTAAACCTCTATTCAAATTCCAGTTTTAATGGCATTAAAAAAAACTGTCTATCCCATTTGATATCCATGTATTTACTTAATATCAATATCTATTTTTAGGAACTTGGACTACAAAAATATAACTAATATTGACTAATACAGTGTTTATCATGCTTAATTAAATAAGTCTTTATTTGTAAAATCAGGGGAAATATGCGTGACTAGTACTGCAAATTTCAGTTTGAAGGGAAAATGAATTTATTTTCGACAAGCTCAAAGATACAAGGGGAAAATTTATCTTGTGTATTATCTAATAGGCCTTCCAGAACTAAAGACCACAGGAGGTAAGGCTAACAAAATTAATATGCAAAGAAGCTCAACACCAGGGACCTATAATTTTCTTGCAAATGGTTTCACTTTAAGGATGAAACAACACAAGACAATACCAATTTCTTTCTTGCTCTCTCTCTCTCTCTCTCTCTCTCTCTCTCTCTCTCTCTCTCTCTTTTCTTCCTCCTTCCCACTTTCTTTTTTTTTTTTGCAAATAGATGAAGCTTTAAAAAAATTAACACATGACAGCAGGTGGGAAGAACGAAGACAAGTGGATATTCAAAGTAAAGAGAATCCAAATTTGATTTGTCTAACATTAAACAAATGGATTTGAATTCATTGGTATGTGTGTAAAAATAAATAAATAAATAAAAACATCAGCATGGCTAGAAATATTTAATTAATTAAGGATTATCAGTCAAGTAAACTAAATGTTTGGTAAATAATTATACATTCATGAAAAATTAAAGACCATCAAACAATTTTTAAAAAGAACAAAGTTGTGAGAATTGATGCAGTTGATTGGACAATATTTTCTCTTGAATTTTTGCTCAGAAAAGCTTTTGCTATTTATATCCCTAACATAATTAATGAATGACTACACCAATGACTGTATCAAGAATCCTCAGTCATTTTTGTATGATGGACACCTTTGGCAAAGTCCATGAACCATTTTTCACTATAACATTTCTAAATACATAAGATAAATTACATAGGATTATATTGAAACCCAAACTTAGTAAAATGCACTTATCTCAACACATTTAAAAAATCAAATTTATGGAATCTAAGTTAAGAAACTATGTACTAGAAAATAACAATAATGTGGATTTGTACTTGATTTCCAAATAAAAGTCACACAGAGGGTAACTTCCTAACATTTTGAATAGTTAAACCCGGACAATGAAAATTAAACCCATTTTTGCTCGGTTGTGGAATTTGGCATTTAACACCATGTTCATCTCTGTTCTATAATCCGTTGGCAAGAGATAGGTGTTGTTTGTCTTGTCGTAAAGAGCTCATTGTGATTAGGTTTTTAAAATGTATTCCTGCTCCCCAGGAATTGGTTCAATGCTGCACTGTCCCTATCAATTTAAAAGAGGTTAGTGTCAGACAAGCTTTGAAACTAACAAATCAGTTGGATATAATTTGAAATTTTAAAATCTGTGCTTTCAAGAGAAAAGAACAGTGTCAGGTTTCATTTCTTGTCCTAACTTTCTCTCATAATTTGATTTTCAGATAGGTCCAAATATGATGTTATAGCAATACAACAAATGAATATTAAAGCTGAGGAAAGAAATTACATGCCTTTTGATTGTGAATTCTTCTGTGAATAAGTGATTAAATGTACATAAGCCTTCTCTAATTGGTGATCCGTGGCTGTTAGTTTCGCTCATGATCTATATATTAAGACCGTTTTAATAAATCAAATAGATACCATGCTTAGGTGTGTGTATGTGTGTGTGTGTGTATGTGTATATGTTTTTACAACAGTACATAAAACACAAACAGGAATGAGAATGAAATGGAACTGCAGCTGATATCAAATACAATTATTCTATTTCAGCAACAAAAAAAATGAATCCCTTGGCCATTCAGTGTATTAATTCTTAAATTATTGTCAGATTCTTAGACTATTCTTTAAGTTCTCAAAAATGAAATCATAATCATTGGTATTAATTGATTGTTGTTCTGGACTTTACAACAGGACGCTAAAAAAAAAAAAAGAAAGAAAGAAAGAAAAAAAAAGAAAAGAAAGAGTAACTATGTTATACCCTAGGGAAGAAATGATATTCTCAGCCTGAAGTGTTTAATATACATTTATTTAAATGGGAAGTTGTACTTTGCCTGAGGAATGAGTATTTAAATTGACAGCTTAATAAAATTCCCAAGTAATGCTGCCTACTCCCTCCATTTACTTATTACTAATATTTTAAAATCATTCATTCATAGATACCAGAAAAGCTAAATTAACTAATTGTTTAGGGATATGCTAATTGTTTAGGGGATTAAATGTTAATTCTAAGACTTCTTTTGAAATCATACATTTTAAGACTTTGATCTCAAATTTCATTTGCTAAAAATAAGCAAAATTCTCTGGACTCTTTAATAAATCGTTTAACAGCATAGGAACAACAAAAAACATCTTAGATAAATAATGCATAATGTGAACTTCACTTATCAAGTAAAATGAAAAAAAAATTAAGTTCAAGGGCTTGTCATAAAATGTTTCAATGAAAATTCTATCACTTCCTTAATAGACTCAAATTTTCTTCTCTTCATATTAATGATAATAAATAGAAAAGTTATCTTTGCACATATTCTATTATAGGCTCATAATTTATGAGATCTTGATAAACTTAATTCATGTCAAGTATATAAAATTGAATTACTTTTCTCACAATCAAATTAGTCACATTAATTATTTTCCAGACTTATAAATATGGAAATCATGGGTGGGGATGATAAGAAAACCTCTATAGTGTGAGATGTTTTTTTTCCTTTAAGGAAAATTTCAAGTACTTTCTAAAATCAAAACAAGGCCACATCCCACTTTTCTTTCCATCTCTGTCCTCCATTTTTGCTATTGTGCTTTAGTTTCATCCAAGGCCCAGATAGTCTGTCTTAAAAAATCTGTTCTTCAATCAGTCACATCTATGCTTGTTACTACTTTATTATATCCTTAAAAATATTTGCATTTTGTATTTGAGAGACATCACCTCAAATTAAATTCAATGAGAGTTCATTTTACTATCATGTCTACACTGACCAGAAACAAAAATCCAAAAACTAGTTACCTTCATCCCTGTTTTAATGGGAGCCTTAAATGCAAAGGTTTATGAAATTTAAGCAATGATGGCACAAATATAGATTTAAAACTTGTGCTTGTTTTCAGCTAGTGCTGATATAGACAAAGTGTTTTCTCCAGATGAAAAGTGAAGCCCACCAGATGTTGAGCAATGGCAGCTTCCCGAATCTTAGAAATTGTGCAATACATTTGGCTTCATACCATCCAATATACTTTATTCCTTGGGGAATTCTTTACAAAAAGAAAATCAAATAAAGGCTGAAAAAAAAAGTAGATTTTCTCTTACATCAGGGATATAGACACATGGACAAGAATATATAAAGTTTAGATAAAGTTTTCTGAAGTAGGGATGAAGAGGCAAGTCCTACAACCCCCCATGTCACTCTAGGAACATATCTGCCTCCTCAATACATATTTTTAATCCGAAAATTTTAAAACCTACACATCCACAAAGATGAGAAGCAGGAATTTCAAATGAAGGTAGAAAACTAACTCATCTTATTCATATTCATCCATATGGCATTTTATTTTACTATTATATTCTCTAGTAGCGAATGCAGAAGATAAGAAATTAAACTATATACATAAAGAACTCTGCACACCCTGAAGTATCATAAATGCTATAAATGTCACCTAGGATGATTATTATCACAAGATGTGTTTTAGCAATGAGCCAGAACAGAAATATTACTGTGTTGGCTGATTTTTTTTTGTCCAATCAGAAAAATAGCCTACTATAGTTCTTTGAGGCAGGTGAGATAAAATCTTAGAATCAGATCTAAAGGTAAATGGTAGCTCAAAGGCCATTTTATCTAACCCCTTCATCTTTATAATTGAAGAAATTGAGGATCATGGAGTTTTGCCTTTACTGACACAAAGTGAGCCCAGATTCTCTGACTCTCACATTAGTGTTTTTCCCACTATAGGATGATAAGTGCATTAAAAGATCAAATCCAGAAATAAACGATCCTATAAGTTCCCTGCTCCCTTTTCCAAATAAGAATTTTAGCACTATTTTATCAGCATCCTAGCTCTGCCAGTTGGACAAGGCTCTTAAACTCCCTCCATTTCAGTTTCCTCTTGACAAAATAGAGACAGTAATATCCACAGTTCTTCAAAAGGTTGTGGTAATGATTTGAAGGTGGGAATTTTCACTGGTGATATCTATTGAACACAGCAGATTATTCATGGGTTTTGATTTCCTTCCCTAGTGGTTCCCAACCAATAGATCTCAGTCATTTTGGACCAGTAGACATAATACTCTTTATATTTGTAGGGAGGAGGAAGGGGGATTTTTAGCAGGGATGCCCAGGTTTCATTCTTAAATATGTTGGGCTCCCAGTGAAAACACACCATAGGAGAATTGACTAAAAGAAATAGAATCTGTAGGGAAAATGTTTATGGAGGGGTGTATAAAGCAGTTTTTCTCACAAAACATTCAGGACTATCCTGGTTTTTACAATAGACCCTCATCCCCCTTCCTGATCCTGTTTTTCCATGCCACAGAAAATACAGGAGAATCACCTGGCTTTCCTTGGGCCAGGAGGAGAAACCTCTCATACTTAGATAAATACAGTATAAAGATAACCTCACTTTCCTTAATCTGAAAAATGGCTACCAACGGCCTGTTCCAAAGAGTTGTTGTGAGGCATAACTAATAGGAGTAATGGAAAAGATTCTTGCATATGGTAAAATCCTATATTACTGCATAATAGTTCAAAAATTAAACTCGATGGGAGGCTTTCTATGCCAATTGTTTATCAAGCACAGCATTAAATTGCTTTTTCTTTAAGCAGAAAGCATTAATAGCCTTTTCATTTTTTGCTAGGAGCACTCAAGTACCGTTCTCTTCCAAAGAAAGCTTTTTATCATTATGCAAATGCCCAAACAATAGTGTATCATCAAAAGTTTCATGATAGAGTTTAATAAAATATTTCGCTGAAGGTAAATCTCAAAGGCATCTTTCATCCCTTGATGTCCCCCCCATAAATACTTGGACTGTCTAATGGAACATTTATAAATCTTTTCAAATAACAAATTAAAAAATAAAATTAAAATATGAAGAAACAATTTTTGCACAGATATCCTCATGCAATTATCTTTTAAATAACTCTTAACTCTTCAATTCCTTTCAATAATAGACAATCTATATCTTATCTACCTTAGACACACTTAAAGAAGTTTAAACATTTTTTTTTTTAGTCAGGATAAAACTTCCATGCAAATTTCAAGTTATCTAAGGTCCAATTCACTAAAAAAGTCCATCTGGCACCCACACTATAGAAGCATATGCATGCACAGCAAGGCACTTGGTTGGGGGTTGAGGGGGAGTAGATGAACTGGGGAGGGGTGGAATGTTCAAACTTTATGGAAGACATGTGTATTTTTTTTAAATTGAAAGGAAATTTAACAAGTTCAGTGATTTTCCCCCTTTTCAAAAAGAGGAATTGGTAACACTGAATATAATGCAAGATGAAAAACATAGCCCCAAAAGTATTCATTGAAGCACTTAGAATAAATGTGATATAAGTGGGTTGATTCATAACAATATTGGGTTAAATAAATGTTGCCATTAATTTAGTGTAATTTGCCTTTTTGATAAATGCTATGGGTTTGCTGTTTACCTTTGAATTGATTTTACTTGCCAAATTATATACCAAACTGTCCCATGGGCTTATTGGATACATGGGCACTAACAAGGAAAAATGTGCATAGTTTTAATACTAACTTTGTAAATTGCCTTAATAATAGCTGGTATAATGTAATAGTATTTTCAACCAGTACTTTTAATTTCTAGCTCATAAAGCCTTTTCATTGAACCCCAAGGGTGTAGCTATAAAAGTAAGATTTAATTTTGTATATAATGTGGCCTAAATTAGCTTTAAAGCAATAGGAGTAACATGCAGCTACGATAGATGGGCTGAAATTATTATGACTTGATATAAATTTCTTTAGAAAAATTAATCATTATTTCTATTTTAACATGATTCAAAATGAAAATTTAAGACTAATCAGAGCATATATTTTAAATATTTTTTTCCTTCAAAAGGCAAATTAAATTTACACGTGAAAAGTTTATCTGCCAGTGGTGCAAATGAAATTATTCACTTCAGATGTCTTTTTACCCATTTCCAGGCACCTTTCTGGTGTTCTTTGAACCTGAAGGGCAATGATTTTTACAGATATTTCTAACCTGGATAATGCAACTGTGTTAATGAAATGTTCTCTTTTCAAATTCTCTGACTACTCATCATTTATCCATATGGGGAAAAATAGTCTTCTGGATTCTTATAAGTATATATTACAATATCGACCTACATAATAAATTTTCTTCTTATGCCAAAATCTTCTACCTGTTTGCAGAATAAGAAAATTAACTTTTTGTTAATTTTTTCAGTTTCTTAATTTTGTTATTTCAAAAGGGTCACCTTACTCACATCTGATCATTTACAGTATCTCAATTTTTTGAAAGCATACTGCAGCTTAATACATATTATATTTCATCAATCCAAAAGGATAGAAAAGAAATGGATTTCATTTTGTAATTTTTATTGGAATGGTCTTGTTAAATAGTTATATATATATATATAACTATATAGTTATATGTACATATAACTATATAGTTATACAATTATTTAATAAAGATTGAATCCCATCATATGTTTAGAATTATGCGGGTAAGATATTGTCCATTCCCAGAAAGTATATTTAAGAGGTTTTGAGAGGAAAGAAATCTCTTTTAGTTCTAACAAAAAATAGCAATCTATTTTTGTGTGCATATGTGACACATTGCCAATATTTTAAGTAAGTTTTATTGATGACTTCATTTTATATCACAGTTATTTCTGGGAAAAGTCCCCTATCTTCCCCCAAAATAAATAAATTAAACTTATGCTTATTAAAAAAAACAACTTATATTGTAACTTCTATCAATAATCAGTTTGATCAATATTTTCATCAAAACCAAAAAACCAAGAAATTGAAACTATGTAAACAATGAAGTATAAAACATCCCCATCATCCTCTCTACTACTGCCATTATCCCAAAGATATTGTAAGTTATTATTATTATTAATGCAAATGAGGAGACTGAGATTAAATTATTTTTTTAATATTCTCTGAACCTCTCATTTCCATCATCTCATATTGCACAACATTTCATTAAGCCTTGATCATGCTTCTTTCAGTCCCTGCCAAATTTTCTTAACAAGAAGATGTTGGAGATAAGATTGTAAGATGTAAATCATATCTGATTCTTTTATTGATCCTGCTGTAAACATGTTGAATGACTCTGAGCCAGTCACCTCTTAAAAATAGGAGGTTGGAATAGATGATACTGAAAATCACTTTTAGCTCAAAAATTCTATGAAAAGGGTTGGAAATCATCTTTCTGAGCTATTGTTTTTGTACTCTCATTCACTGAATTAGTTCTATCCATTTAAATATACGATGATAAAATTAGACATTAAGAATAATAAAAGTTGAGGAATTCAGACAATCATATAATAAATCTGTGCTAGGGAAGAAAAATTGACCAGTATTGATCCTTTCAGTGAGTAAGAGTGATGATGATCTTGGAATCAGAAGGATCTGAGTTTAAATCTGACTTCAAACAGCTTACCAGTTATGGAATTCAAACTCCCTCAGTCTCAGTTTCTTCCTCTGTAAAATGTGCATAATAAGTACATCAAGACTGATCTTAGAAATCAGAATTCCAAACTATGAAAAAATTATGACAGATTCAAACTGTATTTTAACCTTTTTTATCATTTTCACCTGCCAATGAAAATTGACCCCCCCCCAAAAAAAAAGATGGCTGATCAAATATAAGTAAGTGATGTAAATATATTTTCAAAACATAAAAACCAGACTTTTCCCTCTGAAAATGCTTCCATTTTGGCTGCTCCTGCTGGAAACACCCTGGGAGTCTCATGATATATACCTGGTGTGCAGCATGCAATATAGGTACCATCGAAAATGAGGCACAGTAGAAGGGTATTCTACAAACATCAATCACAAGGCACCATAACAGCCCTTTTAAGTCCTGGCTGTGTGCTAACTAACTACAAGCCTTGACACAGTATTAATTTATTAGCAAACTGGGGATTCTTGTTTTTCTTCCAGATATTTTTCAGATTTTTTTAACTGAACATTTAATTTGTTTAGTCATTGTGATTATGTTCTGGTCACATTTGGCAATGGGGAGGATCATGAAAGCTGAGAGGGAATACATTATGGAGCCATAAATTTGAGATAGAAGGATGTTTTTGTTTGTCTGCCAGGAGTATCAGCCGGCAAGTTCCTGATCACAATCCTGCTCCATTTCTGTGTCTTTCTATACTAAGTCCAAAAGATAATCATTATTCTTGAAATAACTTGTCTAGTTCTCCACTGATTGCCAATAATGAGAGATTAGATTTTATTTGAGATCTCTGAGAATTTCGTTTGTTATTTCTTAATTGCAGTATGAGAGGACAAATCTATCATGGTGGACAAAGTACTGATCTAAGAGTTACAAAGTTGTTAATTCAAGTTTTGTCTCTAAAACATAAAAGTGATTTAATCAAGTAACTTTGCAAATTTTCAACACTAAGTTGAGGAGGATCTGTTAATCTTACTTAATAGACAAAATTTCCACACTAGGACTCCCTTCTTTCCCCTTTCCTCTTGATTGATGCAATCAGAGATCTGGACAGAGAATAAAATTTTAATAAGTATACATTATATTTTAAATATTTTTTCCATCAAGATTAAGCTACATGTAAATGCATTATACTTTAAGTAACAGTATAATGAAGAGGTAGGGAAAGAATTTTGGAGAAAGGATGGGCAGACAGTGGAAGAAAAGCACTTCAACAAATTTATACATTCTACCTTTCCTGTGTTGCCCACATTCTCACAACTCTTGACCATGAAGAATGTGGCTCTGTTCTGCATCAGTATCCTAGTTTACTATGGGATAAAGGGGAACTCAGATGCAAAGACTGGGAATTCCCACACAGCGAGCAAAACAAATGATTTGGTTCAAAGGAAAAGCTATTGCAAGAAAATATGCATTCCTGATGTGGTGGAAGAGTGTGAGTGTTTTTAGGGTAGTGGACAAACTGCCTCAGAACAGTTACTTTTGCCAATTCAGTGTCTTCTGGAGTTATCTGACCCGCAAGTGTTTATTGTAAAAAGATATGTTGCCAGGCAACAGCTTGAACATGAGGGCAGCTCAGACTTTTCTGAACTTCTGAAAATGTTTTATTCATGAATTGCCTGTCTTTGCTCATTTGTGTGGGTACCACCTCATTCCCTTCAAGTTCAAATTCTTCACTCTAGTTGTGAGCATCTTCTCTCACATACAACCCAAAAGTATCCTTGCTTTCCAAGAGCTGCAGTCACAGGACTACTTCTATAGATACGGAGAGGAAAGGGTCACAGTTGAGAATTAAATGCTTTTAAAATAGTGAATTTCTAGAACAGTGAGGAATAGCATAGATAATAGGGATGACACTGGTGAGTTAGATCTGTAATTTCATTTCTATAGGGACTATTCAAATGAAAAAACTCTCTATTCCAATGGAGGCCACCATTTCCTCTGTAATTATGGTCATAGAGAAGTACCCAGACCACTGAGAGCTAAAATACCCAGAATCACAATGTGCCAAAAATAGGATCTGAACTCAGGTCTTCCTGAGCTCAAGCTCTCTAGACACTACATTAAAGGTTCTTAAGCTAGGGTCTGTAAATACATTTTCTTTTTTAATTTATAGATTTTTATAACTACATTTCAATAAACTCTCTTTCCTTTGTAGTCCTTTGTATTTAAAAAACAATATTCTAAGAAGGGATCCATAGGTTTCATCAGACTACCTAAGGAGCTCAATGCAAAAAGAGAAAAAAGAGAAGGAAGAAAAAAGGAGGATGAAAGAAGAAGAAAACAATGACGATGGCAGCGATGATGATGAAGAACAAAAGAGAAAAAGGAGAAGGAGAAGATTAAAAACTCTTGCACTACACCAAGCTGTTTTTATAGTAGAAATAAATAAGATAAGGCAGAAAAGTAGAATGGTGGATACTATCATGGACTTTGAAGAAGACTGAATTCTACTTCTGCCTCAGATATGTTCTAGCTATATGACTCTAAGGAGGTCTCTCAACTTCTTCCTCATCTGTAAAAAAAAAAAAAAAAAAGAAATGATAACATCCCCAAGGGTTGTTGTGAGTATAAACATATGTAACATGCTTTGTAAACCTTAATAAAAAGAAATATAAAAAGAAAACCTGTTTAAACATAATATCACTCTGTAGTTTCAGGCATAGATTTTTTTTTCTTTTTGTGAAAATTCTCAATTAATTTGGTGTTTGTTAGGTTTCAAATAAAAAAAAAACATTTTAAGTAATAAGATAACTGATGGCATAGTGAATAGGACAATGTCCCTAGATTTAAATGCCATCTCTGACACTTTCTGCTGTGTGACTCTGGGCATATCCCCTGAGAGTTTTGTGTTTCAATTTCCTTATTATATTTTTTGCTCATAAGAAGCACTTAATAAATGCTTATTCATTCATTGAGGGGGCAGCTTAAAGTGTCCTTATAAAAGAAACAGTGGATAGAGCCAGGAAGAGCTGTGTTCAAATCCAGTCTCGGACCGTAATTGGATGTGGTACCCTGGACAAGTCACTCAATTTCTATTTGCTTCAGTTTCCTCATCCCCATAAAACAGAGATAATAAGAGCACCTACTTCTATGGTTGTCATGAGGAACAAACAAGACAATTAACCATTGTAAAGGGCTCAAAACAATACCTGGTACACTGTAGGCATTATAGTAATATTAGCTATCATCAATGAGGTCCTGAGTAACTAAGTGCAATTGGCAAAGACTGAAATATTGATGGAATTACTCCCTGAGGCAAGCAAGAAAGGGTATTTCTGGGGATCAGTTTAGCCTCATAGTCCCAACTTTTATAGAGGTTGTGGGTAGCCCCATCTTGCTATGTCCAGTCAGAAATCCAAGTTACGTGAAACTCCTAAGGTTAGATTTCCCCTATAAATGTGTCCATGATTCACACCATCTTTGTTGAATCCCTTTTGGTTACAACCCCACACAGCATTCTGATTTGTGTTGTCTTTTCCTTTACCCTTCACCCATGCTGTGTGATATCCCTTCTCTCATCCCTCATCATGCTTCTATTCTTTCTCCTTCTTAGAGCTAATTCTTTTAGGGTGCCAGATTCCTCTGTAGATTTAGCCTGTCGATCTCCATTCTCATGGGGTATTCCCTTCCTCCTGCTTAATTGTGAGTTCCACTACAGAACTTGTCTTTCCCATTGTTTATTTTTAAAATCTCTTTCCTTGCTAACTATATGCTCTCCCAAATCTTTCATATTTACCATTCCTGGTATCTGTTGTATCTCTTTATTTTATCTGTAACCTCTTCTCCTAAATAAACCTATCTTTTAACAAAGAGAATGGCCATTGTGAATTATTCACATGATGAACCCCAATATTTGGTGCTAAACCTGAAAAACATCATGTGGAACTAGGAATTACTTTCCTAAATCACATCATTTGGCTCCTAAATCACATCATCATGATCATTGTTATTGTTATTCATTAATCCTTAAAATAAGGGATTTAATCTCAATGGCCTCATGTCTAAATCTATGATTCTGTTATGTCTTCTATGATAAGACATTGTATAAAAGTGGAACAATTCATTGTATATCCATCAACTTAAAAAAACACTTTTTAAAAAATGAAAATTCTTAAAATTAGAAGGATTGTGAAAAGATATTGGTGAGCAAGCATTCTGGAAAATAATGGTGAATTATTCCAATAAAGTTGATCTTCATCTAGATATCAAATGATGGGGCATATACTACAAAGAAAAAAAAAGAAAAAGCCCTATGTATATCAGTACATTCCTAGCAACACTTTTTGGATAGTAAAATAGAGTAAAAACAAAGTGAATGCCCATCAGTTGAGAAATAGGTGAATAAACACCAAGCCAAGATGATTTTGTTTACTCCACCCTCCAGTAAAATCAATTGAACAAGAGAGAAACAGCATGTATTTATATAGAACTTTAAGGTTTGCAAAATGCTTTAGATATTTGTAAAAGTACACACTGATTTAACTAATACATATTCAAAATCATTACAATTACTGGCCTAGAAATGCAGCCATAAGTCTTTGCATATGTGTAAGGAGACAACAACTTTACTAGGGGACAGGGAAATAATATAAAAGTTACCAACTCTTCCCAATCTCTCTTAGCTTTGCTCCTAGAATAATTTGCATGGACCACTGATGAAGAACAGAAAGGAGTTGAAAGGAATTTTCTCACCCCAAGCCAAAAAGGAGTCTGAGCTCAAACCATAGCTTCTAAGGCAAAATCAAAGAGGTTTTAAAAATAGACCTAATGATTTTGGCCTGGGTCTGAATCACAAAAGAGCAGAGATAGCCCTTAGGGATATGAATCTTTTAAACTGATGGATTTCTCTGACTTGCTATGGGGTAACCCTGGAGGAAGACCTTGCAGCTGCTAGAGACCATCAGATAGCAATAGAAATCAGTCCATAGTACAGTAAGCTACATTATATGGCATCATGTGACTCCCTGGTGATTTTAAGGGTCCTGCAGAGGAGAAAAGTATTTATCAGCATCAGAGGCAGAGAAAATTCCCAACTTGAATGCGACTCTAGGATCATGAACTATCCTGGTTTCATATGTTCCCTACATATATTTCATCTTCCATCAGTCATGTGTGAATCTGTGGTGATATATACTACTGTATTATGGGGCTATCTCTTTTATCTTTTGTTATTTGTTTTAATTCAATATATTTTTTCTTAAAATAATATATCTTTTGTTTGTCCTTACGAAAGAAACTCTGGTGAATACTCAGGATTTATATGCTTTGAACCTGGGGTAGTATGGGACAGAAGCATGGAAAAGAATGAGAGAAAGGTGGAATTTTCAAGAGCAAAAAAAAAAAAAAAAAAAAAAAATTGACTTCCTGGAGGAAAATGGCAAGGCTGTGATTTGAATCCAGATCCTCTGACTCCAAATCCAGCGTTATTCCCAGTGTTACCTTCCTTTGGAGATTTTTGAGAATCTGCGGGTCTCCTTAAGGGACCCCATGTGTGAGGGAATTTATATAATTAGCATGATATTATCTGCAAACAAAAGCATTTGAGAATTTCTCTATCAAGAGGGAATCTCTTTCAAGTTAGACTTAGCAGGACAAATGCAAATACCAATGGTGAATATGGGAAGTCTATGTTTTATGCCTCCCTTCAGGTTGATAGCAAATCATTGAACAAAGTTATCTCCAAGGTCACATCTGTCATAACATCCTCTCTGATTTTAACATACGGCTGGAAAAAAACTTTTATGAGGAGACCCTCAAAAGACCACATTTTGTTCTACCAAGTCAAACGTTCTTTTGAAATAAATAACGAGCCACAGTTTATAGTCTTTACTCACTCTACCAGCTGTATTCCTGGAAAGATAAAGTGGCTATAGAAAATCATCTGTGAAAGCCTGCCTTTTCTTTCCCAAGTTTTCATCAAGGATATTCTTTTAAGTATATAAACCATTCTCATAGATTTCATAGAAAGGAGAAAGCATGTTTATGGGTTGCTGGTACCTTTTTTTCAGTCACTCACTTTGCTTTGCTCAGTCAGTACATAAGCATTCATTAAGCATTTATTGTGTGTTGAGTATTATGCTAAACAGTGGTGTAACTAAAGTTAAACAGTCCTTCTCCTCAAGGAAAAATAAGTAGACACATGCATGAGATATGCAAAATAGATAGAAGGTAAATTCAAAGGAAAAGAAATTATCAGAATGGGGAAGAGGAGGGACATGCAAAGGTCTCCTCAAGATAATCTTTGAGCTCCATCTTGAAGGAATCTAGGGAAACCGAAAGGTGGAAGTGAGGAGGGAGAATATTTCAGGAGCAGACAACTGGTTCTAAGGTCCAGTAAATGGAGCATCATGTGCAAAAAAAGGAAGCTGTGGGAGCTAGATTGCAGAGCATGTGTAAAAAGGAATATAGTATAAGAAGATTGGAAAGTTAAGAAGGGAGCATCTTAGGAACTTTAATTGCCAGAGGGCTTTATATTTGATGATGGAAGCAATAGGGAGCCATTGGAGTTTATTGAGTAGGGAGTGACATGGGCAAGATTTATACCTAAGAATATCACTTTGGTAGTTGAGCAGAGGGTGAGTTGGAGTGTGGAGATAATTAATACTATTATTGTGATAGTACAAGTTCGAAGTAATAAAGTGCTGCATTAGGATGTTGACTCCGTAAGTATAAAGAAGTGGACATATACAAGAAATGTTATGAAGGTAAAAACAATAAAATTTGACAACAGATTAGCTATATAGAGTAAATGGAAATAAAAAATAAATAAAGACCAAGGTTGCAGGGTGACTTGGAAGATGGCAGTGCCCTGAGGAACAATAGGAAAATTCAGAAGAGGGACAGGTTTGGAAGCAAAAATGAGTCCCTTATTTTGGAAATATTGGGTTTGGGGTGCTGATAGGATATCCAGTTCAAGATTACACATTGTAAAAAGTAAGTTGTTGATATAGGGATAAACAGAAAGAGGATAATAATAAATATGTATTGTTTTAACTCTTCAGATATGATGGTAAAAACACTATCCCTAACTTTTCCCCCCATTCTTTTAAAATCTTCCTCTAATTCAAAATCTTGAAAATCAAACACTGATGGATTTTAATTTTTTATTTCCTAAAGGGTGAATTTCAATAGAATGTATTAGGTCATGTGCTTTCCCGAATTCCATTTTTCCCCTTAAGTATTATTCCTCTTCCTCATATAATATTTGGTTCTGAGATAGTGGTGTCCAAATATTGTGGTTCCACTATCATTGCTGACAAAAGGATATTGCTATAGAAACACTGTAAGATCATTTCAATTGAAATCTGTTTTTCTCCTTTAAATTTGATCAATGAATATTCTTGGGATTGTGGAGCTTAGCTGGGTCTCAGAGCAAATGCTCTCTAAATTCTTTCCTTTTCAAGTGATTTTCCTCTATTTTGAGGAAATACTGGGCATAATTTTCAGATTTCCTCTTCTAATGTTTTGCAAATAAGCTTGTCCTCTAATTTGTATTGCCCTTGATTGTCATGTTTTTCTTTTTGGCAAAGATAAAAATATTTTTTTCTTTATATATTGGTCATTTTGGTCTCCTTGTTACAGCAACTGTTTGTAACATGATGAAATAATTAGTGTTTTTATCATTGTTATTCAGTCATTTCAGTCATGTCTAACTGCACATGATCACATTTTTCAAGTTGTTGTTTTTCTTGTTCTTATGGGGATTTTTTGGTTTTGTTTTTTGGGTTTTTTATTTTGCAAAATTATTGGAGTGATTTTGCCATTCTCTTCTCCAGCTCATTTTACAGGTGAGGAAACTTAGAGAAAGAGGGTTAAGTGATTTACCCACAAAGTAGTATCACAAGCCAGATTTTACCATATGAAGATGATCTTCCTGACTTCAGATCTGATAATCTACCTACTATATCACCTAGTTGTCCACTATTTTCTTTACTTTTCCACATTCTTCTTACCTACCTTTTTTTTAACAGGGAAGAAGTCATTAAAACAATCAGGTAGTTGTAATTAGATAAAATATTTTCTCCATATTTTTATCCTTTCTTCTAATTTAACATTTTTGGGGGTTTGATTTTGCCCTAAGCAAACAGATTTACTGAAAGTGCTGAGCAAGAAATGAACTAAGTGGCATTAAGGGCATATATGGTTGACAATGAAAATGAATCAATGACATTGCAAGAGCCACAAACAAGTAGCAAAACCATTACTCTAGAATCCATGAAATATTATTTTAAGAAAGCTCTCTAAAGAGAGGGCATTGGTTAGATCTTTTGTCAAGTATTCATGAAATCACATGGACAAGAATCTCACAAGATAAGAAGATATGGGCTTTTTATCTGTACTGGCAAAGGGAAGAATCACTCCATTATGATTATAAATGCAAGGAAGCAAGGAATTGATCAGTATAATGGGTCATGATTGTCAAAAAGTGCATCTCCTAGTGGACAATTTTTTGGAAAGGAATCTTTTCTGTACTTAATCTAGCCTTCAAAATACAAACACCTTTTGTTGCCAGGCCCATATTCAATAACAGCTTGTTAGAACTTGCCAGGGCTCATATTGCCTTGATGTGACCTTAGAATTTCCACCTCTGTGCCTTGATAAGTGGTTATTCTAGTAGGATTTCTATTCGGATAAAGTCCAGGGAAGAGAGGGAATCAGCTTATATATAACATTTACTATGGCACTGGGCTAAGTAGGCATTTTACAAGTATTATCTAATTTGATCCTTACAAAAGCTTTGAGAAGTAGCTGTTATTATCCCCATTTTACAATGAAGAAAAATAAGGCAGGCATTAAGTGATTAACTAGTAAGTGCTTAAGGTCACATTTGAATTTAGGTCTTCCAGAATCCATGTCCAGCACTCTATGCCACCTAGGTGCCAAGTATTTTCAAGTCAGGTATACATGGAAGGAAGTGGGCAAAAATCACACCAGATCAAAAAATATGGGTGGGTTCTTATCTATGCAAAAGAAGGGAATACCCACATACAAATACACAATGTACAAATAACATTTTATATAAATATTAGGGTTCTTTTTCCAATCTAGAAAAATTCTTTTCACAATATATGGAGTGTCACTTTTTTGATATAGAATATTCATTCAAGATAATTTAAAAAAAAAACCTTGCTAACAGTAACCAACAACAAGGGATACCTCCCAATTTTAATTTTTAGAAATGCATCCATGATAATGCAATCCTCCAATGGCCTTGATTTAGGATTTTTTAAAATAATATTTCATGGATTCTAGTGTAATGGTTTTGCTACTTGTTTGTAACTCTTGCACTATCACTGATTCATTTCCATTGTCAACCATATATGCCCTTAATGTCATTTAGTTCATTTCTTGCTCAGCACTTTCAGTAAATCTGTTTGTTTAGGGCAAAATCAAACTCCAAAAAATTAAATTAGAAGAAAGGATTAAAAAGATAGCTATGAAATAACTGTATGTTTCAAGCATTTCTAAGAAAAGATTTAGAAATAGGTGATTGTTCTCTAATCAATGTCAGCTGCTCCCTTTTTAAATTTATTTTTATTATATTTCAAGTTTCAAACTGTCTTTATCCCTTCCCACCCTACACTTGAGAAGGCCCTCATTTGGTACATATAGAGAGATAAAGAAATAGATACACAGACAGACAGACAGACAGATTATGTAAAAATTATCTGCATATATGTGTGTATACATACATATATAAAATTGTAGATAGCTAGATATACATATAGAGATATGTGTAAAAGCATACTATACATACTTCTATTTATTTCTTTAGAGGTAGATAACACCTTATTTCATAGGTTCTTGGAGATTATTTATAATACTCAGAAAAACAGTTATTCAGCTATTCTTCAAACAATATTTCTGTTATTGTAAACTACATTCTCTCGGTTCTGTTTGTTTCATTCATTATTTCATGCAAGTCTTATCATTTGTTTTAAAATCAACATGCTCATCATTTCCTAAATAATAGTAATATTCCATCATAATCATGTCAGAATTTGTTTAGCCATTCCTCAAAAGATAGACATCCCCATAATTTCTAGTTCTGTACTGCCACAAAGAGAGCTGTTATAAATATTTTAGAATATACTGGTTCTTTTCCATTATCTTTAATCATCTTGAGAAACAGACCTAATAGTGGTATTACTGGGTCAAATGGTATACCCAATTTTATAATTCTTTGAACATAATTCCAGATTGCTCTCTAAAATTATTGGAGCAGTCCATAGTTCCACCAATAATGTATTTTTCCCACATTCCCTACAACATTTGTTATTTTCTCCTATTATTTTAATCAATCTGATGGGTGTGAGATGATATTTTAAAGTGGTTTTAATTTACACTTCTCAAATATATAATGATATAGAACATTTTATATGAGTGTATATATAGCTTTGATTTCTTCATCCAAAAACTTCCTCTTCATATACTTTGACTATTAATTAAGGAATGACTCACATTCTTATAAATTTGAACAAGTTCTCCATGTATTTGAGATATGAGATTTTTAGCTGAGAAACTGTATAAAGATTTTTTTTTTCAGTTTTCTGCTTTCCTTCTTTCTACTCTGAGCTACATTGATTTTATTTGTACCAAGACTTTTAAATTTAATATAATCAAAATCATCCATTTTACATTTCTCAATGTTCTCCCTTT
Source organism: Myrmecobius fasciatus (assembly GCA_023553655.1). Classification (NCBI taxonomy): domain Eukaryota; kingdom Metazoa; phylum Chordata; class Mammalia; order Dasyuromorphia; family Myrmecobiidae; genus Myrmecobius; species Myrmecobius fasciatus. Next base: position 119,888 of record JAJPUD010005018.1, on the reverse strand, counting down.
CTTGTTTACTAAAAAAGTCTTCTATCCATAAGTCTTTTAGATAAATGTTCCTTATTCTTCTAATTTATTTATCATAGCTGCCTTTGCAACTATGTCATATATCCAGTTTGACCTTATCTTGGTAAATGGTGGAAGATATAGGTCTATACAATTTCTGACAGACTACTTTTCAGTTTTACCAAAATTATTTATTTAATACTGATTAAAATACATTTCCCAAACATACAGTTACTGTAATCATTAACTATTGTGTATAATATGTCCTCTTTTCTTATCCTCTACTTATCCTCCTTTCTATTTTCTAGTTAACACCAGATAGTTTTGAAAGTTCTGACTTTTAATATAGTTTAAGACCCAATTCTTGGCCTTTTGTTCTTCCAAATGAATTTTATTATTTCTTCTAATTCAATAAAATAAATTTTTGGTAATTTAACTGGGATGGCATTGAATAAGTAAATTAGTTTAAATAGAATTGTTGTTTTTATTATATTAGCTCTGCCTACCCTCAAAACAATTAAAATTTCTCCAATTATTAAAAATCTATTTGATTTGCATAAAATGCATTTTATAATTATACTTATATAGTCCTTAAGTTTGTTTCGGCAGGTTTACTCCCAGATAGTTTGTTATCTGCAGTTATTTTAAATGAAATTTATCTCTTCTTGCAGGGTTTTGTTGGTGGTATATAGAAATGCTGTTAATTTATGTGAGTTTATTTTATATCCTGCTACTTTGATAAAATTATTTTTGCAACTAGCTTTTCAGTTGAATCTCTAGGATTTTCCAAATATATCATCATATCATCTGCATAAAGAAATATTTTTATTACCTCATCATCCATTCTGATTCCTTCCATTTTTTCTTGTTATCTTATTGCTAGTACTAGCATTTTTAATGCAATATTGAGTAATATTGGTATTAATGGGCATCCTTATTTCAATCCTGATCTTATTGGGAAGCTTAAGTTTATCCTCATTACAAATAATGGTGCACTTTTTTTTTTTTTTTTGCTGGTGGTTTTAAGTAGATGTGTCTTATTATTTTAATTTTGCTTTTAAGTATTTTTAATTGAAATGAATGTTGTATTTTGTCAAAAGATTTTTCTGCATTGATTGGCATACTCATTATTTTTGTTTCTTTTCTTATTAATATAATAGTTTATATAATTTTTTTTAAATTATGTCAAACAATTCCTTCATTCTTGGTATAAATCTTATTTTGTGACAATGAGGTTCTGAGTAACCAGTTGGGATTGATAGAAAAAGCCTAAACTACTGACAAAATTACTCCCTGAGGCAAGCAGGGAAGGGCACTGATGGGGATCAGTTCAGTTTTATAATCCCATCCTCTGTGGAGGTCATGGGCAGTTGCTATGTTCAATCAGAAATCCAAGTTATGTCAAATAAATATAAATCTGTCTATGGCCCATACTATCTTTGCTAAATCCCTTTTGGGTTATAGCCCACTACTCTGACTCATGGTACCTTTCCCTTCACCCTCCCCCAGGCCACATGACATCTCTCCTCTCATCTCCCCACCATGCTCATGATGTCTTTTTCCTTCATATAGCTAATGAATTCTTTTAAGGTGATAAATCCCTTTATGGATTTAGTCCACCAACTAAAGGCATATTCCAGTTTTATGGGGTGTTCCCTTTCTTCTGATTAATTATAAGTTCTACTAGGAAACTTGTCTTTTCCAATGTTAATTATTAAACTCCTTTTTTTGTTAACTATATGTTTTCCCAACTCATATGTACCATTCCTGGTGTCCATTGTATCTCTTTATTTGTCTATAACCTCTTGTAAATAAACCTGCCTTTTGCCAAAGAGAATGGCCATTGTGAATTCTTCACATGGCCGAACCCCAACATTTGGTGCATTTATCAATCTCATTATTTGGTGCTAAATCCCAAACACATCATTTGATGCAGAAATTTCTCTTCTAAATCATATTATAACTATTGTGATTCATTGTTGTAGACTCCTAAAATTATATCTTCTTTAAAATTTTTGAATTCATCACAATGGGACAATCTCTTCTCCTATCAGGAAGAAACTATTATCAGATAATTCCCAGACTATCTAGGAAAGAACTCTTTACCATCCTCCATTGTCCATTCACCAACCTCGGAGTTTGTTTGAAGATATCTTCAAACAACCTTTTAAGATAATGATTAGCATATCTTAAGCCAGGTACATTCTATCTGGCTCTTGATTCCTTCCTATGAGTTCCTACCTTTACTTCTCTAAGAAGCCCCCAAGGCTTAAAAAATCTGCTTATGATGAAGACTTTTGCTAAAGTCGAGATTAGGCTCACTATGATGTACTCTCTTTCTCTAACTCATAGTCCCTTCCTCCTAATGGTGCCATTCTCTTTACTCTAGCTAACTGGTCAGACAATGGCTTTCTCCCACCTTGTGGAGTATTCTCTTCTTCCTAGTTAGTTGTGAGTTCCTCTGGGAAATTTGTTTTTTTCCTTTTTAACGAGATGCTCTCCCAAATCTATTTCATATTTACCATTCCTGGTGTCTATTATATCCCTTCATTTTGCCTGTAATTCCTTCCCCTAAATAAATCTACCTTTTGCCAAAGAGAATAGCTAATGTGAATTTAGCACATGTTTATTTTAGAGTAGGTATTGCTATCTCAGCCACATCAATATTCATTAATGAAATTGGTTTATAATTTTCTATGTTTTTTGCTCTTCCAGATTTGGATATTAGCACAATATTTGCCTCATAAAAGGAGATTTAATTTATTTAATATTAGAATTAGTTGATCTTTAAATGGTTGGTAGAATTCACTTATAAATCTATTTAATCCTCTTGCTTTTTTTCCTTAGGAAGCTCATTTATGTACTGTTCAATTTCTTTATGTAAACATAGTTTTATAATATGCCAACATTCTTCCATTCATATCTCAATTTCTAAGCTATATTTGAATAGCCATACTCTTTGCTAAGAATATATTTATTTATTCTCTCTGAAAATGAAGAAATTCAATTTAGAGCATTTCTAAGATTGCTCTTATCCCAAAATTTTCTTCCCTTCTAATTCTTACCAGCTCATTGAAATACAGATTTGTTTAGATGAAAAATTGTCAGCCTTTTATGTGATCATGAACTTCTCTGTGGGACTGGTAAAAACTCTGGACCTTTTATGAGAATAATGGGCTTTTAAATTTCATAATTGAAAGAAATGTTGAATTTCAATCAGAGGTAAATGAAAATAAAGGTGTGTTTTTTTGATCTCTAAGGTCGGAGATCTCCTGAAATCTACCTTCAGACTCCAAAGGCTAAGAACCCTTTGTTTAGAGGCTTATTTGGAAAGTAATACTCAAAGGAAAACTATATAATATAAATTATGTGTTAAATTAACTTTATTAATAATTATACTGGATATAAAGATTATATTCAAAAATAGCTTTTATTAATCCAGGCATGGATAATATTAATGCTATATAATATGTGTCCACCAAACTTGTACATCATCAGAGAGAACAGTGTTCAGATATTTGGAAAAGTTTCAGCACCAGGCAAATACTGGGAAATAAAATATGAAAATTTCATATCCAAATGTTTATTTTTTCTATGTCATATTATGCCTTATTTCTCATTTAGATGTTGTTTTGAAATCTACATTTTTAAAAAAAAGGGAAAAGGGAAAGCAACTAAACCTAGATGAATTTTATTCATTTAGTAAACTTCTAGATGTCAAAACTTTTTTTTTTTTTTTTTTTTTTTTTACCAATGCAGGTCAGTACTTTCTCTGTAACTTATAGTCTTATGGAATTGCTTAAATACCAATAGGTTAGGTAACTTGCCCAAAGTCTCATCAGGGGAGATTTACCCAGTATACTATAGGACAAATAACAACTTCTGTGAGTAGGAATAGGAGCTGCCTCACTGAAGACCCTACTGAAGTTGGCCAGTTGGACAATAAAGCTCCTTTTTTATTTTTTCCCTTTTTTCCTCTTTTTTTTTTCTTATTTCCCTTTCTTTCTTCAGTCCACAAGAGGAATCATACCCTAACCTGTATATGCTTTGTCTCCCAAGACACCTTGAGGTTTATGGGCTAAAAGAAGGCCTTAATCTGGTTCTCATTGACCAATAATAAATCGCAGGCTAAGACCCACCTGGTCTCAGAGTGAATGTAAATAGCAATTGTCTCATGTTTGGCCAAAAATCCTGAAGGTCTTCCTCTCCTGGATTATTTTTCTAATAGGCAAATGAGAGCATTTTCTGCTTCATTTCTTACCTAGTCTTAATCACTGCTTGGGTATTGCCTCAATCAAACTGAGATTTGTGAAAGACCTTAGTTTAAAAAGATCCAGGTCCCCCCTGCATCCAGGGCCATCTCCAATCATCCTGATTTATATCTTGCCACTGGACCTAAATGGCTCTGGAAGAGTAATTGAGACTGGTGACTTTTCAAAGCCTTCTTTCCCTTAAATCCAATTCACTTGTATGTCATGGCATCATCTTCCTGACATCATGGTTCTCTTTGAAAAATGAAGGATAAACAACTACACTACAATGGTCTCGGGAGGATCAATGAAATAATTCAATAAAAGAAAATCACTGGTAATTGTTTTAGTGCTGTCCACAAATATGATTCAATTCGTGTTACTCAAAACTTGATTAAAAATTTTATTGTCCTCTGACTTCTTTGTAAAATATCTATTTGGGACTAATTAAATCCATATTTGCAAAACCCACTAATAAGGGTTAAGTATTATCATGTAGAGTACTAGAACATTACTATCTATTCAGAAGTAGAAATGTAGAAATTCCAACAGAATTTACAAAACCTGTTTTTAGTTAATATATAAGGAACTTCATGTAAGTACTTTTCAAAATACTAACATACTTGACTTAGCTCTTCTAGGAAAAATATAATCAGCATTTGCTGTCGTTGTTTGTTCTTCCTTCTTGAAGAGGACCATGATATCAGGGAAGTGATGCCATGCCATGCAATTTGCTATTTCCAAAACAAACAGAAATGATTCCCCCATATGGATTGTTATCTAAAATCCTATAGTCAATACATTTGGATAAAGTATTTCCTTCTTAGAAGCAATGGAGGATAGAGAGGACAGGAAGAGAGGAGGAAGAGGAAAGAGAAGAAGAAGAAAAAGGAGAAGAACAAGAACAAGAAAAGCAAGGAGAAAGAAAGAAAGAAGAAAAAAGAAGAAAAAAAAGAAGGAAGAAGGAAGAAGAAGAAGAAGAAAAAATACATGTTTCTCAACTGCAGCAGCTCTTAATCTGGGATCCACAAATAGATATTTTTATTTCAATAAAATTGACTTTCTTTAAAATCTTGTTTTATTTTCATGCATTTGCAAACTGTATTCTGAGGAGTTCAGAAGTTCTCCCAGATTTCAAAAGGGGTCTAATATCACAAAAATTTTAAGAACCCCTGCTCATATTCTACATTTTCCATGCAAATTTCTCTAGTTCTCATTATGATAAGAAAGATATCCTAAATTCTCAGGAGTTATAGCTTAGCAACTAACTTGTATCTCTGTCGTCTGAGGATCAGCTAGCTAAGTTTAAAGAAGGGTATTGCTGGATTGTTTAACGTGTGATGAATTTTTCAAATACAGAAACTTTCTAAGACCCTCTACAACCAAGAGATTGTAAGCTACATCTGGGGGAAAGGGTCCCATGCTAATGAAATCACTGAAATACTGAAGATTTAAATATATGTAAATCCACAAACTGAGCATAAGCACATTTATTTATGAATTCTCTATTATCTTGCAGGAGAGCAAACTACTGAGGACAAATTAAAATGCTTTCTTTACAGTCAAGAGTTATGATAACGGAAGTGTGAGGAAAACTGTTTAGGAGCAGAAGGGTCTTTCATCCAAATGTGTGAGAATTCCCCCAACTGACTCAGATTGTCCAATCATTAGTACATTATAGTCTTAGTTGATTGGAGCATTGAAAGTTTTTAGGATTACCTGTGATCATGCAACTGATGTATGTTAGAAGCAAAACTTGACCCCAGGTCTTTCTAATTCTAAGACCAACCTTCTGCCACTCTACCATGTTTGTGCATCAGTTAATAGATAATTATTAAGAATCTTTTTATCATTAAAAAATTCATGGCTCACCTTTAGGAACTATAGTTTTGCCATATGTTTGTAAATACAACCAAGAGTAACTTTGCCAAGAAGAGCACACAAAGTAGAAATCCAGAGAGACTTTAGTCCATTTTAATTGTCTATGATGGGGGGGAGCTTTTTAAAAAATTTTATGAAGAACTGATACTTTGAGATATTCTCAAACCAAATTGCTAAGATTCTCTTTGTCAGTTAATTCAAAAATATTCATTCCTAACCCATTAAACATCAAAAAATATTCTTTCCAATTCATTCCCAATGTGATGTTTGGAATATGGGCTCTGGTTATCTTGGCATTCTGCCTCCTTTGTTTGAGTAGTGGGTATCCTGTAAAGATCATTGTTTACTAAATTAAAAGGCATTTCACAGTATGGTAGCAGAAGAAAATTACTACCAGTAAACGAAATTTTTTTTCTGGTTCAAGTAAAGCAAGTCTCTTAGTCTCATGAGTCAGAATTCAAAGCACCCTCAAATTGAATGAAGGAAAACAATTAAGACTCCTCAGACATTCATCACCCTTCCAAATATCCTGGACCAAGCCACTGGGACCTAGGAAACAATGCACCCTGGAACTGAAAGTTCCCAAGAAAGAATCTTCCTCACCCACACTGCCCTTTCTATTCTGGGGAAACTCTATCTGCCATCAACTTATAAGGAGCAGGGAAGAAAATTGGTGAATCTGCTTCTGGAAATGCATAACACATAATTAAAAAAAAAACCCTCTGCCCTGGGGCAGTTGATGCAGTGGATAGAGCACCAGCCTTGAAATCAGGAGGACCTGAGTTCAAATTTGAGTTCAGACACTTAACACTTCCTGACTGTGTGACCCTGGGCAAGTCACTTAACCCCAATTGCCTCAGGAGGGAAAAAAGAACTTTGCCCCTAATTCAGGTATGATCAGGTATTCCATGACTGTTTCTTGCCAATTGGCTACATATTGAAGAAAGGCTTTTTAATTGGCTCTTAAGCTGGAAAAAAGCATGTAAACAAAAGGAACTAACTGAACATATTGCTCTTTCTCTTCTTTGTGTGGTTCAAACTGTAAGTTTCTGGATGAAGAGAGAGGAATCCAGCATCCTATTATACCCACACAAGTTGGATTTTAAAATATGGCTTCTATTTCTTCACCTTTGTGTTTATTCTTTTTACTTTGGGATGAATTCATGTAAGAGACAGAATGTGATAGGGTATGACCTTGAGATCCTTCAAAGGCTCAAAAAAATGCCACTGGCAAATGAATTGGCATCCTTGCCTGAATTTGTCCAGAGCCAAAAGTGGTGAGCCAACAGAGCCCTAACCTGCTTGACCTAATCCATCAATGAATCAACCCAGCAGCTGAGACACCACATCCTGTAGCAAAAGGAATGGCTCTATTGGCCATTCCAAGAGAATATGATGGGTATAAGTGACTGAATGTTCTTAGTGGTCAAGGGAAGGTAGAGAGTGAATTTCAGAGAGATCCTCCCAGATCCTTCACTATTTATTATTGACCTCATTTACTGCCAAGCTGTTCTCCTGGACTTTACAATCTCTTATTCCCTTGGGTGCTACTAATAAACCCAAAATGACTATCTGGAATCTTATGAAAATAATGACTTTCATTTATAAGGTGATTTTTCTTGAAAGAATTGGGGCTAAGTGACTTGCACAGGGTCTCATATCCCAAAGTGTTTAGTGTCTAAGGTCAGATTTGAACCCAGGTCTTCCTCACTTCAGGGGTAGAGCTCTATCTGCTGCGCCACCTAGCTGCCCTTTTTTAAAACAACTTTATATGTTTTCCCTTTTTGATCTTCACAATAACCCTGTTTAATGGGCAAAATCATTATTATGATCATTCCTTTTTCTTATAAAAAATAAAACTGAGAACCAGAATACCCCAAGGTCCCCTGATTAGTTAAGAAAAGTATCAAGACTAAAAACCATGCCTTCTTATTATTCTTCCTCTATACCAAAATGCATCTACCATGAATTGTAGAACTGCCAGAGGAAAGCTATGGGAATATATTTCTCTGGACCACAAAGACTGTCTGGACTCCCTTAGGCTATGGGAAATGTCAATGTGGGTGTTCCCTGAAACCATCATTAGAGAAAGGCTTTAAAGAGGAAGACTCATCCCAGAACCACAAGACAAGACAATTGGAGGGAAAAATTGGGAATGGATAAGAAAACAGGGACACAATCAAAATTGAGGCCCCTTTATGGTTTGTGTTGTGCCTGGTTTTCTCCAGGAGCTCCAGTTTCAACTCCTATACTGTAGATCCCTGAAGAGCCCTACCTGAATTTCCAGCACAGGATATAGAGCATCTCTCTCTTTGAGGGAACTGCAATTTTGAACCCTTCTTTTAAGTGGCAGGAATTTGCCCCCCAGGCAGAACTTCTCAAAATCCCTTGTGAGTTTCTTTGAGCTCTTAGTCCAGAATCCCCCCAGCAAGTTCCTTTCCCACCAGTTATGGTTTGGTGTCCTCCAGCTGCACATGAGCCCCATGTGCTCATCAACAGGACTAAACCTTTGTGATAAATCACAGACAAAAAAAAATGAGATCAAAACTGAAAGGCTTAAAATGCTTTTTGTTTCTAAATCTGTGAGGAACACAGAAAAAAATTACACATGATTAGAATATGTATAATAATTAGAGGAAGTATTCAAAAGAAGGATTAGAATCCATATTGGATTTCACACTCATTTGTTTGCCACTAACAATTCAGAAACTCTATTCAGCATACAGTAAATGGGCAAAGATACCAAGTCTTAAAGGGTTCCCATGACTAAATACTTCTAATTTAAAAATCTAGTGCTTATCTAACAGACTTATTTCAGTAGCAAAAGTCTCTATACATAAAAATGTTAAAGATAGATACCAATATTTATTAAATGTGAGTATAAAATGTATAAATATGTATATATACAGGTGTGTGTGCATGTGTATTGTCTGTTTACCAATTATAGGTCTTATCCCTATACTATATTTCACTATGGAGATTAAACTGGACCAATTTCACTGGTGTAGAACAGAGACATCAAATTAAAAAAGAAACAGAAGTCACTAAATTGTGCAAAAGGATCCCTGTGAGGTGTACATAAAAATATAATAATATTATCCATGTTTTATTGTATTTTTATTTATTTTGTTAAATATTTCCCAATTACATTTTAATCTGATTTGAACTGCTTTGGGAATTGTTGTGGGCCATTTGTGGTCCATGGGCTGTTGATATAAAGAACTCCAAAATGAAGGATTTCTCCCCACCAATGTGGAGCAGCATCTCCTCTGCAAATAATAGTCTGAATTGCCTAGAGCACTGAAGGATTAAAAGACCATCCATGGCTATCTGTCAGTCTCTCTCCTCTTGCCTCTCCTCACTTTTCTTCTCTTTATCTTCCCATCTCTTTCTACATAGGGGAGTTCTGATGTGAAAACTACCCTCACTAAATACACTAGGTATACTTCATCTAGTCAGTAATTTCAATTGTTAGGAAATTGCTTCAACCACTAAGAAAGAAAAAGGATAACTTTTTACCTTCCATGCTGTGGTACCTCTGAAGGAGATCAATAGAATGCCTTATTTAAAAAAAAATCTTTTGATATATGAAGGAAACAATAACATTGGACTGTATTTAAGTCAGAAAGATCTGTGTTAAAGTTCTTCCTTTGACCCATATAAGCTTTGTGACCCTGGACAAAATCACTTAAATTCTCAGTGTCCTGAGTTACTCTTTAAAACTCTAATTTACAAACTAAATTCTAATCTGTTCCAAAGAGTTACCCGAACCAATGAAATCATAAACCTTTCTCCTCTCTCCCCATCCCTAACCTCCCCCCAAAATGAATTTGCACTGATATAAATATGCATCTTAATTTTCATAGCAAGGAAAATTTCTCCATAAATGAAAAAATCCATTACCAGTGGATTTTTCAGATCAACATAACAGAGAATGTTTTTCATATCTCTACTCCAAATCTACTAATCAATCACACTTAACATCAGCAACAGAAAACATCCCAATTTTCCCACCACATTCTGTGAATTGTAATGGCTACCAAATTAAAAAAAAAAAAAAACAACTTTAAACTGCTTCAAAGTTATGTATGCTCTATTTGGGGCGAGGAATGTCCTGGTGAATATCTTCAGATTTTATAGATCACCTTTTAAGGTTCTAAGAGGAAAAGCACTATACTAATATTATCATATTCTGCATTTATAAGCCATGCTTTCATTTCTTGGAAGCCTGCTGGTCTCTCTGTCTTAATGTCTCTTGTTAGAAAAATTTTGTCTTTTGAAAGTTTGAAATTTGAGTATTTGGAAAGATGCAAAAGGATTATGCTTCTCTGAATGATAAATCACTAAAGGGGGAAAAGTTAGGCAGAGAGCATAAGGAAAATGAGTTTTCTAATTGACATTTGGTTTTGTACCTCAGGTATCTCTCTTGTAAACTAATTGTACATTTTCACTTATGTTTTCTTCAAAACTAGTAAAATACTAGTAAAACTAATAAAAATGGTCACTACTTAGGTTTTTTATGTTTTATTCTGAACTTTAAAAATAAAGCAAGTATTTCCATAACATAGCAGAATAGAAAAAAAGATGATTTTTGCATATGAAACTATAAACCTATTGTATATAACTTGCCATTCCTTTTAAATGTATAATAATTTATCATGTAACTTTATTTTTCCCTTTTTTTCATTCCTTCCACATGCTAGAAATAAATAACATCAGACAAAATTGTATGTGTGCAGTGTGTGTGTGTGTAAATCATTCTGTACATACTTCTATTTATCATTTCTTTCTCTAGATGCAGATAGCATCTTCCTTCACAGGTGCTTTATAATTGATTTGGATATTTATAATAATCAAAATGACTTAGTCACTCAAAGTTATCCTTAAAATAATATTGCTTTATTGTATTTCACATTCTCTTGATTCTGTTTATTTTACTCTTCATTATTTTGTTCATACTATATCCCTGTTTTTTCCAAGGTCATCAAGCTCATCATTTCTTATAGCATAGTAGTGTTGTATTACAATCATTTAATGTAATGTATTCAGCCATTTCCCAATTGATTCTGACCATAGAGAGTTATCATGGCAATAAGGAAGAGCAAAATCAACACTCTGAAAATGATAAAGTAATCTAGATCACTCCTAAATCCAAAACCTCCAAGAAAAATATGGAAGGCCATGGAAGAGCTCAAAAATGATTTTAAAAATCAAGTAATAGAAGTAGAGGAAAAGAAATTAGAGTGATGTAAAAAATCATGAAAAACAAGTCAGCAACTTGGTAAAGGAGAAAAAAAACTCCTTAAAAAAGTAGAATTGGCAAAATGGGGGGAAAATCCACTAAAGAAAACAACTCCTTTAAAAGTAGAATTGAAAGGATCAGCTAGAAGGCACAGTGGATAGAGCACTGGCCCTCAAGTTAGGAAAATCTCAGTTCAAATCCAACCTCAAATATTAACATTTACTAGCTGTGGGACCCTAGGTAAGTCACTTAACTACCACTGTCATACACACACACACACACACACACACACACACACACATATATATATATATATGTGTGTGTGTGTGTGTGTGTGTGTATAAGAAGAATTAGACAAATGGAAAAAGAGGTACAAAAGCTCCCTGAAGAAAATAATTCCTTTAAAAAAATGGAATAGAGCAAATAAGAGATAATGATTTTTTGAGAAGTCAAGAAACAATAAAAAAAACAAAAGAATGTAAAAAATAGATCACAATGTGAAATATCTCATTGGAAAAAGAACTGACTTAGAAAATAGATCCAGAAGAGATAATTTTATTGGACTACTTGAAAGCAATGGTAAAAAAAAAAAAAAGAGTTTAAACATCACCTTTCAAGAATCTGTCAAGGCAAAGGGTTCTGATGTCCTACAACCATAGAGTTAGAGAGTTAAAAAGAAAGTAAAATGACAAAGATTCCAAAATAAAAACTCCCAAAACTATTATAACCAAATTCCAGAGTTCCCAAGTCAAGGAGAAAATATTGCAAGCAGACAAAAAGAGACAGATATTGTGGAGCCACAATTGGGATAAAACAAGATTTAGCAGCTTTTAAATTAAAGGATTGGAGGATCTGGGATATTATATTCCAGAAGGTAAAAGAGCTAGAATTACAACCAAGAAACATCTATCCAGAAAACCTGAGGATAATTCCTCAGAGGAAAAGTAAATATTCAATGAAATACAGGACTTTCAAACATTCCTAATGAAAAGACCAGAGCTTAATAGAAAGATTGACTTTCAATAACACTCTAGAGAAACATGAAAAAAAAATACACAGAATGGGTACCAGTGGATAGAGCATCAGTCCTGAAGTCAGGAGGACCTGAGTTCAAATCTGACCTCAGACACTTAACACTTCCTAGCAGTGTGACCCTGCGCAAGTCATTTAACCCCAATTGTCTCAGCAAAAACAAAAAAATACATGGAAAATAGAAGTCATAAGACCTTAATGAGGTTGGACTGTTTGCATTTCTACATAGGAAGATGATACTAGAAATTATTAGGACATTTAGAGGGAGTATATATATAGACAGAAGGCACAGGTTAGTTGAATATGAAGAAATGATATTCAAAAAAGTGAAATTAAAGGATGAAAAATGAATGTACAGGGAGAGATGGAAGGGGTTAATTATCACAATCAAAAGAAAAAGCTTTTATAGTAGAGAAGAAGAGGGGAACAGTAAGAGGAAGGAAGTGAACCTCACTCTCATCAGAATTGGCTCAAATAAGAAAAACTTACACACTCAATAAAGTATAGAAATCTAATTTACCTATAGAAAGTAGCAGGAGAAGGAGAATTTCTTTCTCCCAATTGAGAAATAATCAAAGGATATGAATAGGCAGTTTTCAGATGAAGAAATAAAAATTATCTAAAGACATGTGAAGAAGTACTCTAAATCAGTTTTGATTAGAGAAATGAAAATAAAAACAATTCTGAATACCAACTCACACCTATCAAATATAGAGAGGAAAGATAATAGAAGGAAGGAAGATTTGGGGATGAGATATTTAGAAGCAACACACTTTTCAGAGGGGTCAGGGTAAAACAAGAAAGAGTGGAATAATCAGAAGAAATTCAGTTAGCAAGAGTAATTGTGGGGGAAAAAATTGAAGCAAGTTTTTCTGATAAAGGTTTCATTTCTCAACCATATAGAGAGGTGAAATAAATTTATAAAAATAAAAGCCATTCTCCAATTGATAAATGATCAAAAGATATGAACAAGTTTCAGGTGAAGTAATTGTAGCTATCTATAGCCATATGAAAAATTTCTGTAACTCACTATTGATTGGAGAAACACAAATAAAAACAATTTGGAAGTACTAACTACCTATGAGATTGGCTAATAGGATAGAAAAGGAAAATGATAAATAATGGAGGTGATGTGGGGGGGAATGAGATATAAATGCATTGTTGATGAAGTTGTGAACTGATTCAACCATTCTGTACAGCATTTTGGAAATACATCCAAAGGGTTATAAAAGCATGCATGCCTTTTGACCTAGAAATACTACTATTAGGTCTGTATCCTAAAAGACATTTAAAAAAAAAAAAAGGAAAAGCACCTTTATGTACAAAGAATATTTACAGCAGCTCTTTTCTGGGGGCAAAGAATTGGAAATTGAAGGGATGCCCAACAATTGGAGAAAAGCTTAATAAATCATATGTGCTTGTGATGAAATGCCATTGTACTATAATATATGATGAGCAAGATATTTTCAGAAGAATCTGTAAAGACTTCCATGAACTGGTGAAAAATGAAATGTAATGTGTACAAAGTAACAGCAATATTGTAAGATGATCAGCTGTGAATGACATAACTGTTCTTAGTAATACAATGATCCAAGACAACTCTGAGGGACTTAAGATGAAAAATATTGTTCATATTGAAAGAAAGAACTGATGGTGCCTGAATACAGACTTTTTAAACTTTATTTTTCTCAAGAGTGTGGAGGATTTGTGGGAAGAGGCGTGTAATGTTTTCTTTCACAGCATAACTAACATTGAAATGTTTTCTATAACTACATATATATAACCTATATCAAATTGCTTGCATTCTCAATGGTGAAGAGAGAGCAGGAGAGAGAATCTGGAACTCAAAGTTTAAAAAAAAATGAACTTTTAAAATTGTTTTTACATATAACTGAAGAAAAATAAAATGCTAAATTCAAAAAAGGAATTCATAGAAGAGCTCAAAAGGAAGCTTAAAATCATATTAAAAAGGTCAAAGGAAATTGGGAAAAGAAATGAGTGATGAAAGACAAATTTTAAAAAATGAATCAACAATCTAAAAAGAGAAAATAACTGCTTGAAAAGTAGAATTGGCCAAATGGATAAGGAAATACAAAGATCTACTGAAGAAAATAATTCCATTAAAAGTGCAATTGGCCAAGCAGAAAAGAAAATAAAAATTTTAATTAAAGAAAACAAATCCTTAAAAGTTATAATTGGGCAAGTAGAAGCTAATGACTCTATGAGACATCAAGAATCAATAAAACAAATTCAAAATAATGAAAAAATAAAAGAAAACATAAAACATAATCAATGATCAAGCAACTTAGTGTTTGATAAACCCAACGACCTTATTTTACAAAAACTGCTAGGAAAATTGGAAAATAATAGGACACAAACTAGGTATAGACCCACATCTCACTCCATTTATCAAGATAAGGTCAAAATGGGTGTATAATTTTAGACATAAGGGAAGGGAAAAATTCAGGACAAAACAAAAGATAGAGAATGTTATGAAATAAAAATATATAATTTTGATTGTATTACATTAAAAAAAACTTTTGAACAAATGAAATCAATACAAACAAGATGAAAAGGAAAACAGAAATCTGGAAAGCAATCTTTACAAGTGTTTCTGATAAAGGCTTAAATTTTCAAGTATATAGAGAAAAAGAGTCAAATTTATAAAAATACAAGCCAGCCCCCAATTGAGAAATGGTCAAAGGATATGAATAGGCAGTTTTCAGATGAAGAAATAAAAACTATCTAAAGACATGTGAAGAAGTACTCTAAATCACTTTTGATTAGAGAAATGAAAATAAAAACATCTCTGAGGTACCACCTCACACCTATCAAATTTGTTAACATTACTAAAAAGAAAAAGAAAAATTATAATTTTTGAACAGCATTGAGAAAATTGGTAAATTAATACGTTGTTCATGGAGTTTTGAACTGATCCAACCATTCTGGAGAGTTGTTTGGAGCTATGCCTAAAGAGCAAGCAAACTCTGCCTATCCTTCCATAATACTTCTACTAGATCTGTATTCCAATGAGATCATTAAAAAAATGTATGCAAATATTTACAGTAACATTTTTATGGTGGCAAAATATTGGAAATTGAAGAGATGCCCATCAAATGAGGAATGACTGAAGAAGCTGTGGTATATGAATGTAATGAAATACTATTGCAAAATAAGAAATGATTGACAGGCAGATTTAAGGAAAACCTGGAAAGACTTGGATGAACTGGTGAAAAATGGAATGACCATAATAAGGAAAATGTTGTATTCGGTATCAGCAACATTGTGTGATCAACTATGAACGATTCAGCTCTTCTTGACAACACGATCCAGAGCAAGTACAAAGGATTCACAAAGGAAAAAACTATCCATCCAGATAAAGAACTGTTGTTGGACTCTGAATGTAGATCAAGGAATATTTTTTCATTTATTTTATTCATTTATGTAATTTTTTCCTTTTGATGTTATTTCTTTCATTACTGTGACTAATATGAAGAGATATTTTACATGATAGCATATGTTTAACCTATATAAAATTGCCTACCATTTTTGGAAAAGAAGAGGAAAAGAAGAGAGGAGGAAAAAATTGGAACTCAAAATCTTGTAAAAGTAAATGATTAAAGACTGTTTTGACATATAATTGGGGGAATAAAATGCTATTTTAAAAAATAAGATACAAAATAAAATGTTACCTATTTTTAAAGTTTTTAATGGGATAATATTTAGTATCTGCATAACACTTTAAAATTTGTAAACTGCTTGACATGTTTTATCATTTGATGTTTTATTATCTGATCCTCATATAAGTCCAATGAAGGAGGTGCTAGATGAGAAAATTGAGGCAAACAGACATCAACTGATTTGTCTAGGATGGCACAACCCCTAAGTGTTTGAATCTATATTTGAACTTGTCTTCCTGACTACAACTTCAAACTACTCATCGGTGGAAAGGGACCCTCTAGCTGCCTTAATTAATCAATAAATATTAATTAAGCAACTACTTTGAGCCAGACACTCTGCTAGTTGCTAGGGATGCAAATACTAAGAATGAAATAATCTCTACCAGTAAGTATCTAATTGAAAAATTAATTGAATTATACTATACAAGTTAATTTGCTAGCATCACATGTGTAATAATTGATAAAGTTAGACCAACGGTTATTTATCCCAGGCAGCACTTAGGGGGAAACTAATGGAAATATTTGGGCCAAGAGACAATTAGTCTTTCACATGTTACATTCATTTTCTTTTTCCAAAAATGAAGCTGATGGCTATGATTGTAGGAGAAATGAGAATGCAATGTTGACTGCTTGCTCATAAGAAATTATAAGATGACAAAATGGAGAAATATGGAAGAAGCAAAATAAAGATAATAATAATAAGCTTGTAGATCAAAGGACATGGGAGATAAAGGAAATAATATTTGACTGGAAGGATTTCTGGGTGGATTTTCATTCTACTTTGTGACTCTTCCCTGGAGAATGAAACTAGTGTCCTGGAGCTCACATAGTTGCTAGTCATCAGTACTTTTTCTTTGGTTTTCTCTAGCACAGTTACTGTCCTTTTAGGATAAAGGACTTTATCTACAAAGATGCTGCTGTCAAGCTTTTAAAGGCTTCCTTAACTCCCTAAAAGGGAGAATTCAACAACTAATCCACTGAACCATGGATATGACTCACTTTCCTACTGGACTGAGTAATTATGGTCATACCTCAACAACTAAAGCATTAAAATAATCAAGTAAATGGGTTTATGCCTTTTAGATGGGAATAAAAGAAGTACTACCACAGATGATAAAAGTCCTATTAAGAAATCCTTTCAGGTTTTGCAGAGACTTGCCCATTTTAGAAGAGGGAACCTTTACAAGGATTATGGCCACATTGGAGACCTACAAATGAAATCTTGCATCATTTTGGTTTTTATATTCCAAGTCATGGAACCTTAGAGCTAGAAGTCACACAAAGAGATGAGGTAGTAGAACAGAAAGAATATTAGACTGGAGGTAAGAAACTTGGACCATGAAATTTAGACGTGGGCAAGTCATCTCACTGAATTTCAGTTTCCCCATATGTAAAATGAAGAAATATTATATCACATGACTATTGTGAAGCAATAATGAATGTAAAATTGTATATAAATATGAGTTTTTATTATATAATCCAAACCTCTCACTTTACAGATAAGATTATTGATGGCAAAAAAGAGTAAAATTACCTTCTTCCATCTACAAAGCTAACTCATGGCAATTCGAATGGATTGGATGAGTCCATTTTTTTCTAATGGCTAGAATTCTTCTCTAACATTGCTTCCTTATATCATATTTATGTTGACTTTTTTGTTGATGGCTTTTATTTCAAGAGTAAAATTTTAATATTTTACTACCATATAATTTGAAAGTATCTAACTGGATTAGTGCTCTAATCCACCTAGCACAATATGCACATATACAATCTCATTTTCAAAATTCAAGCATGATTTTTTCTTTTAAAATTCTTTTTCTATAACTTCTAACAGAATGTACATCATCATTCTATAGGGGAAAAAATTAATGCTTTGTTCTAGACTTCAGTTCTACTTAGAAAGTAATCTAACTTTTTCTACCAACTTCTTAATCTACTAAGCATCTATTAAGTAGATCTACTAAGGTTTTTCAGTTGACCAGTTGACATTGCACTTAATGATGACATCTATTTATTCTGTAATAAACTATATTATCTCCATTAACCCCTATTAAAATCATGAAATAATTTGTCTGAGAAATAAAAGTAGAAGTGGGGAGGAGGGAGAGACTAGCAAAGAATTTAAACAAGCCAAGTACTGTGATTATACGGAATAAATTTCTGTTCTCTTCAACCATTTTGTTCCAGCTGCCAAGAGAAGGCAACAAATTGGCAACTCATCAATTCAGATAAATAAAGGTCTCTGTGATTGTGAATGGCTGACAGTACCCTCATCTATTCAGATTTTTCACAGAATCCGTATAGGATTCTTGTTTATCATTCAAGGCAGAATTTCATTGTTATTTTAGAGATTTTGAAAAGAATTTGTTGCCTGGTTTACATTTTAAAACACCTTCTAGAAACAACACAATAAAATTAAAGGAAGGGGGGAAGTATGTCTATTAATCAGAATCACATAAAAAAAAACAAGGTTTTATTTAATGTAGTTGAATTTAATGTAGTTGAAGTGAACAGCGGTCAATGCATTTAGCTTACAGAGCTTTCATTTTCTGAAAGAATACATAAACTGTGAGTCAAGTTAAACATGTATTAAGAGCTGAAAGAGATCTTTTTCAACCTGAAATTATTTCATTTCATTCAGTGATGTTCTTGAAAATATTAACAGCTTTCCTGACAATTTACCTATTGTATTAGAGTGTTATGTCGCATCTGTGGTATTAACCTCAACTTATACATCCATTCCAAGACAGCACAGTATTGAATGGTGTATATTACATTATTTGTTCCAACTACTTATAAAGTCCCCAGGAATATGTAAATAGTATTTTCAAGTTTAAAAATGCATAGTCTTTGAGACATGTCATTGTGAAAGTCAAAATTTCTAGTAGAAAATTCAAATGATATATTCTTATATTTAAAAACATAAGTATTATTAATTCTTGAATAATTAGCTTATGCTACATTATTTTATTCAGAAGATTGATAAAAGTTAGCATTTTCTTTAATGCCTGATTCTGAAATTTTTCATGAGGTATGAAACAAATTATATATTCATAAGGGAGGTTAATGAAATCTTATAAAATATGAAAAAGAGGGAAAAAAATCATTTGGTGATTTTCATGAAGGCCAAAAACCTATTTAGCTTGTGGCATATTTTAAGTTCAAAGGAGAAGCTAGGGAAGTTGTAACAAATTAGGAAGTTTAATTAGATAATTTTATGTTCTTACTACAGAGGCTGGATTGCAATTTGGTTTTGTTCAAGTTCATTTTTATTTAAGTTAGATAAAATGAACAACCTCAGTGGTCATTTTGATACATGTGTATTTTCCCAAGGGGAAAAAGATAGAAGGAAAGTCTTTTGGGGGAAATGTGTTTTCAAATTCAGACCCTTATCCACTTTAATTTTCATAGTTTAAACATTTATAATAATGAGTTATAATTCTCCAGGAAACAAAACTGGATTAATGGATAGCATCTTTCAGGAGAAATGGTCTCCTCCCAAAATTCTGAGAAGGCTAACTTGGGTGTTTTGTGTTTGTTACAGGGTTGGAGAGGGAAAGGGGAAGAATTGTATGGCATTTTGTTTTGTTTTGTTTCCCTTAAGATTGACTTCCATCTCATCAATCTTACTAATTACTTTCTCACAAAATTGAAATAGAGAAATAGCCAGCTATCTGTCAAACTGGACCATAAAGATATTTATTTTAGAGGAACTAAATTATATAGATGTATTTCTACTCAGATGAAATTCATCAAATAATTGTTTAACAACTCTATCAGATTTTCATGTAACATCAATTTTGTTTACTTTCTGGGTCCTATTATTAAAACAAAAGAGAATCCTAGCATTCTAAAACTTTCATTGCTTAAACACTTTTCTGAAGGCAAATATAATACAAATTACTATAATGCTTTAAAGTTTAGAAGAAAATTGGCCACATTGTTACCAAAATTCAAGAATAATCATGCTAAAATCAACAGATTTTTGTTTTTCTACTCTTCTGAGGTCTTTGTCTGTCTATGATTCACATAATTTTGCCTGTTAATGCATTTTGATAGAATTGTTTTATTCACAGCAATTATAAGAACAAAAACTGATGAAATTAAGTAGGTCCTTATTTCAACTGGATAATTCAACATTTTCAGATTCATTCCACAATCATTTTCAAAGACATTAATATATTTTTACCTAGAGTTGGGACAAGAGTTCCAAGATGCCCCTTTACTTCAATTTATGAATAGGTAAACCATCTTTAAATTAAGTGGCAAATGACAAAGTTTTTTTTTTAAAGAAACTAAAAGACAAGGAAAAAGTTAGATGGATAAAAAGGCCAAGAAGGAAAAAAATCAGATGTGGAGAAGAATAAAGATAAAGGTATCAGGAAGAAAGAGGAAGTCAGAGCTCAGATACTGAGATAATAGGCAATGACCTGGGTGCCTGAGGGGAGAGCAGAAACAGTGGTCTATATGCTGACTGCCCTGGTGAACAAAATCTCCAGTATCATAGTGTTCAAATTCCAGGGATTAAGGTTGACCAAGGTGGTCACTGACATTGGGAACTTAGAACTAGCTTTAAGAGATGTTGAAATTATTATAGCTCAGATGGTTCAGTATTTGAGCTGTTTTAATTCCAACCAATTTCAGAAGATAAAAGATGTTATGATTATCCTAGTTACAAAAGAGAAAAGGCAAAAAATCCCTACTTTAATAATATTATTTAAAATCAGATATGTTCAATTAATGCATAAACTGTTTCTTTTTATTTATCCCAGTTTGATAAATTTAATTTAAATGCAGTTTATTTTTGGTAAAATAATATATTTTAATACTTATATGATTATGCTTTTCCACTTTAGATGTAGAAGTAGTCTTTAGATATGAAAGTAATCCTGGATTTTCAAAGACCATGCCTTAACACAAATCAGCCAGTCAGTCGATCAGCAAACATTTATTAAGTACCTACTATATATCTGGTTCTGTGCTTGGCACTAGAGATACCAAGACAAAAAAAAAATGAAAGAGAGCCTCTGCTCTAAAGGAACAGAGAATCTTACTGAAAGATGAAGAAATATCTTGCATATACCATATTCAAACAAGATGTATACAAGATCAATTTAACAGAGAGCTCTGGAAGGTGTTACCAAATTGGAAAGAACTTGAAGATAGATCTAGCATTGGTTTACTTATCATTTGAGCACCAATCTTAGTTAAATTGGAGAGATGCATGCTGAGAAGGCTGGTCAACTGATGGCAATTTTTTCAGCCCCAGCAGTTCGTGGAGCTAGGTATGCCAAAGGATGGAGGTGTTCAATGTCCATTCATGGTAGAGTACCTTTAAAAATCAAATCCAAGGGGCTGAATAAATTATGGTATATGAATGTTATGGAATATTATTGTTCTGTAAGAAATGACCAGCAGGACGATTTCAGAGAGGCCTGGAGAGACTTGCATGAACTGATGCTGAGTGAAACGAGCAGAACCAGGAGATCATCATACACAGCAACAACAGTATTACATGATGAACAATACTGATGGACATGGCTCTCTGCAACAAAGAATTGTCTCAAACCAGTTCCAATTGTTCACTGAAGAAAACCATATACACCCGGAGAGAGGGATATGAAATATGGACCACAGTGTAACATTTTCATAATCTCTATTGATATTTGCTTGCATTGTGTTGCCTTTCTCTGATTTTCTTTTTTTTCTTATAGATAGGATTTTTCTTGCATAACTTGTCAAGTAACTCAACATTATTAACATGTCATGGACTTCCTGCTATTTAGGGGAGGGGAGGGGACTGGGGGTAAAATTTGTAATGGAAAGCTTTGTAAAGATCAATGCTGGGTAACTACCCATACATATGTTATACAAATAAAAAGCTTTAATAATTAAAAAAAATCAAATCCAAATTCCTCAAAGACAGAAGCAAATAATGAAATTGTTCTCTAAAATTCACAATTGTTTTTTAATCTTGGTAGCTTCCACTGCCTAGTACATAGTTAGTGCCTCATAAATGCTTATTGCTAGATTGATTAATAACTGAGGAAAACCTGCAATTGGGGGGGGTATTCTATTTGATGGGTAGTTGGTATCTCAGTGTATTTTTATATAGAAATATCTAGGTGGCATAATGAATAGAGCAGTAGGTATGAAATCAAGAAGATCTATGTTCAAATTCAGCCTCAGATACTTAGTAACTGTATGACCCTGAGAAAGTTACTTAATTCCTATCTGCCTCAGTTTTCCCAGCTATAACATGGGGATAGTAATAATAAATACCTCCTAAAGTTATTGTCAGGATCAAAGAGATAATATCTATAAAACACTTAGTATAGTGCTTGCTTGGCAAACAGTAGATACATAATAAATGCTTGTTCTCTTCCCTCCCTTCCTTATACAGATGATGCTTGCCTTTATATTGGTTAATATTTTAACGTAGAAGACCATCTTAAAATCATTAAATGAAATTTAATGAAAACTAAATGATTAATGAAAAATGAAAATGTGTCTTAAATAGCTTTGTAAACAGAACCTTAACTCATGAATTTGCAGATTAATCTACCTTCATGCACATTTGCTCATTCTTTATATGTACTATATGGAGCCGAATAGAACACAATGCTTTTTAAGTATAATATATTAAATGAATCCAAGGAAAATCAAAAAGCATCAAATTTAAGATTTATCTTTGATTAAGGGTTGTTAAATGTGTGGAAGCTGCCAATCAAAACCACAATCTATTTGTATCAGTTTCTCTAATTTATTGTCTAGATATTAGAGATAATAAAGTACCAATTACTACCTTCTCAGTATGACTAATTCAATGTGGGTAATTTTAGTAGATCCTACACATTGCAAATATTATACAATGTGCATTTTTACCCAAATATAAAGATTTCATAGATGAAAGCACTGATGGAATCACTTTTTCCCAAATGTATTTTTCATATTAGAGATAATGATGCTATGCAAATTAGAAAAGCTTAATGTTCCTGCTAGTATTTGGTGATTTGAATTCAGCCCCTGGTTAACAGATGGCCCCATCAGTCTATCTCATCATTGATACCCTTTCTGAAAATCTCCAAAGAAAGGCAAACAAACATGGATTCAGTCTGACTTCTCCAGAATTGGGTCATTTTCAAATGAAAAACTTTCCCTGTCTGCTGAGACTATTACTACATTGCCGCATTCTGGACCCATGTAAAAAATGTCAAGTCTTTCCCAAATTTTTTACAGCTTACTTTTCTTCACATCTTTGAGCTATCTTTTTTAGTCTTAGGATTTATAAAACTTTTTTTAATTACTGCTTTTTGCATTTCATAATGAGATCTTTTGTTATATAAATTACAGAATGACTCACATAATGTAACCAAACCGGATGTGAACCCATAGAAATTTCAGAGAAAGCAAATGAACTTCAGCGTGCATGAAACCATGCAAACCACAAAAATTCATAGGACCTTAACACCACAAAAATTAGGACCTTAATACCAGTTGTGGAGTGATTTTATGATAAGCACACCTGTTTCCTAGGAAGCCCATTGCACACACAATCACCAACTAGCTATTAAATGATAACAGCTTTCAGTTGCCACTGACTTGTCAGGACCAAATGGACTACCCCAATAGCCACTCTGAATGAACAATGGGCATTATGGGAACTCTCTAGTATAGAAAATGTTTGTCTCTGAGATCTGAGGACAGCATAAGCCTATAAGGTTTACAGTTGCTGAGACCAGGTATGATTGATGAGCTGTCTAATTTATACAATGAGATTCAAATTCAGGCTGAAATAACTAATGTAATGAAAGGGAGAAGAGTGGTAAAGATTAATGAGGTTTAAGAATTGTACCCTCTGTTCTGAAACAAACATGGTGACAAATTAGTTATTCTCCCAGAAAGAAGATTCTTTTTTTTGCATACCATGGAAATATTTATTTCCTAGGAAGTTTCCAGACTTGTAACTAGGACCCTTTAAATTGATTAGTCATGACTTTGTTATAGCAAATGAAACTGGCAAACACAATGTTCATGGATGAAACCACACGTCTACTGTCATGGAACGGTTACATCTTGACAACGATAGATCACAAACACCTGTGACTTCTGATTACATTTAACCTCTAGGATTGGTGAAAGTACGGACCATAAATAGCAGAATAAACATTTGGTAGTTTTATTGAAGAGAAATACTCACAACATGAGCTACATAAACTCATTCTCTAAATGAGAATATTTTAAAAGATATTGACTACAGATGTTTCAAAGAAGAATTTAAGGTCTCACTGGGTGTACCCAACTGGTGATCACTCCATTATAAGCTTAACTCTTTATAGTGGTAGTTCAAATTCCAGTTTTCCCTTCTCAACTTTTCACCCAGCAAGCCTCCATTGTTACACTTCAACACATCTTTGCACCAAGCACGTAATGGAAAATGAAAACAGCTGCAATTTCACTGCCCATCCCTTTCTTATACCCTTACAACATTTGTTCTGGTAATGTAGGTTAATTCTGCAAATAACACTTCTGTAAATTGTTCTTACAAACTGCTCCATCATTTATGTAAGGACTTCTGTGAACTTTGAAAAATTAATGCCTTTAATTTTGGTTGATGGCAACATCAGCCGAGCTCTGTAAATTGCGCTTTAATGAGATTTTGCTACAGGGGATAATCTGCTCCTGACAGAGTAACATCTTGAAAACATCTGTAGACCTATAATTTCTCTATGACGATTAGATCCCTCCACAAGACTCCACATACAGACCCCAAATAAAGGGGGGAAATGTAAAGTTCTAAATGCGAATCCAACCTCTTCTTGAAAAGGAAGAGGTTCACAATGAAAACTTTCATGTGCTGAAAATAAATCAATTTTTGGACTAATTAACATTTAGCTTTATTTAATTAAGAAAGACTATTACTGCCTCCACTGCTGTGCATCTGTATATAATGAAGCAAACAGCAGTAGGTATAAGATTCCACTGAGGGATATGCCCAAGTAACCCAGCTCTATAGGTGCAAAGGAACGTCTATTATTGTTAAGTAACTGACATCAGAGTCTTACTTTAATGTTGTCATAAATAAAAGGAAGATTTTCACAGATGCTTTCACATATGGTTTCTTATTTGTCTCTGATGGAGGCTGGGAGTTAGATTAGATGCCAAAATTAAATGATTTAAATAGACAGCTGCATAATGGAAACTACTAAATAACACCTTTTAAACAGTTTCTATTTATAGCAGGTCTAACTCACAGAAGGATGACAAATCTTATTTTGCTAAGCTAGAGTTCCTTGATGATGTAAAAGCATGACTTCTGAAACCCCAAGTTACCCCACATTCAGAGCTCATGCCATGAACATGCTTTCTATCAAGTGCTCCCCAGCAGCCAGGCCTGATAAGTTCCACAATCAGGACTAATTTTCCACAAATAAACTCAGCTTACTTGAAAGCAAACTACATAGAAAAGTAGGCTCACTATACTAGTACAAAGTGTTTATCTGTAAAGAAGCTAGTGATTGATTACCAATCGTTTATAAGCATCTTGTGGATAGGAATCATTTGATTTTTGCCTTTAATTATTATTAGTTCAGGGATTCTAAATCTTTTTTAGTGTTATGCTCTTTTTTGGCAATCTGGTAAAACTCATGGACTTGTTTAGAGAATGTAATTAAAATGCATAAAATAAAATGATAGATTTACAAAGTAAATAGATTATATTCAAATATAGTTATCAATTTCTTTTTTTAAAGTTCATGAATCCCTTGAAATCTATACACAAACATGTTATGGGGCCACGGGCACCAAGTTAAGAGCCCTGCATTAGATGTTTCATAAATGCTTGCTAAGTGATTAATTTTCATTTAATTATGTGACACAACTACTGAGAATATAACTGGTACTTGCTTCCAGGTTGGAAATTTCCATATCTGCAATATCCAAGGTTGCACATTTTTCACACTTATGTTTCTTATGAGACCAAATGAGCATGTTGAAAAACATAAAAGGAAATAGCATGATAACTTTTTAAGGGGGGGTAAGCAAGTAATTTTGGGAAAGTTGCAAATGTCACCAAATTAATTATGGACAGATCCTTTGAAATCCTAAATGATAGTTAACTATATGATATTCTTGAATGTATATTTTAAAAGATGAGGGAGGGAAAGGAAACATGGCTTCAACTAGTGTACCAAATGTAAGCAGCTTTGAAATGAGAAGGAATGGAGGCAATCTGAGCAGCTCATATTTGGGGAATGAAGGAAGTAAAACAATTTTCACTTTTTTTCCTTTTAGAGTGACTGCCAGGAAGCTGAAAAATATGCCATGTACTTCTGAGCCATACCCTGCCACTAAAAATGATCTGAAATGGTAGCAAAACAGTCACCACATCCCTCTTTGAAAGAGAGAAGAAAGGAAATAAGCAGTGTCTATTATGTGCAAGGCACTCTGCTAAGCACTTTACAAATATTTCATCTGAATCTTATAACAAGCCTAGGAAAATGGGGCTATTATTCCCATTTTAAAGTTGAGGAAACTGAGGTAGACAAAGATTAAGTGACTTACCTAAACTAACATAGCTAGGAAATATCTGAGATCAGATTTTAATTAAGATCTTCCTGACTTCAGTTCTAGCAAGCTCTCTACTATACCACCTAGCTACCTTTGACATTAAACATGAGTCAGAATTCCCCCTTTGAAAGCATCCCCTACTCCTGGAAACATCCCAGAATTATCATTTTCAAGTGTCTCTGTATTCAAAAACCAAAGAAGTAATATTCATATACAATTTGAAGGAACATCTAAAGATTTCCTTGTGCATTCATACAATATAATTCATCTCCCTAGTAAAGGGAAGAATAAATATATGTTTGATAACATAATGTTTCCTAGGAGACTAGATATTACTTTTTGCAGAATAAAGAGTTTTTGAGAAAGTAATTTGGCTAACTGAATTATTGGCTCATACCTAATGAAACTTTTCATTATCTCTAGGTATTCTTCAAAAGAAAAATTATAATTATTTCAACTTACAGACCCATATTTTTCTCTACCCTATCATTCCTGGATAGGAAATCTGATTCACCTTAATCTTAATTTTACATCTAAATATAGAATAATGGCATCCATTTTCAGTAGCATATATTGCTACATAAAATTCTCTATTTGTAAATAGTAAAACTATTAATTTTCATTTTTAAGAAAGCATACGGTGGGAAATAAAGAATTATCACCTGAGTAATACATGGTATATATTAAGGACACATTTTTAAGTTACAATCAAATGAAGAGTTGGTAAAAAGAAAAACCAAGAAACACTATGGATTAGTATCCAACTCAGAAAGGTATTCACTTAGGAAGAATTTTTTCCTTAAAATTCTAGAAATCAGATAATTCACTGACCTTCATTGGAAAAAGAAATATCCTTAACTGAGAATTCTCTATATCAATCAAGAAAATCATGAATCTTTAGTCCTTATCCTTCTTATTCACCCAAATAAGGCCTTACTGACTCAAATAATAATATTATATCTACTTTACTCTCTTTCCTAAGGTAATGAGCTAATATGTTTTAGAAAGAACACCCCTGAAATATGAACTAAAAAAGGATTTGAAATATTCCAGGTTAGCTAGAGATCTCCATTTAAGTAGAACTCCCATTCTCTAAGTGATAAGGATTTTATCATATTTAAGTGTCAGGTTTTCAATCCTTGACACAATAGCCCAATTAGTAGGATCTTGTACAAGCTGGCCTCTAGTTGGCATCATTTTTTAAAGAAGGATTGGATAATATTGTTGGGTTTGAATACAATCTTAGTTCTCTCATATTTATATTTCCTTCCCATTCTTTCTGAGACTACTTTTATCTCTGATGCTGCATGTACTATTGGAGTCCTGCTCCTAGATCTTTTTTCTGGGCATTCCTCAGTTCCCATGAGAGACACCCAGACCACAACATCTTCCCATCCCCCAAACACCGTTGTTTGATTCTGTAACCCTCAATTCTCTGTGAATTTGTGTAACAATCCGAAGGTGATGGAGCTTTTCAAGATTCTGCTAGCAGTCATAAATAGCTACAAAGAGCTTTAGGAGAAACTTATTCCAAATGGCACAATGGATGTTTTAGGGATGAAATTTCTTGGGAATTTCAATTAAAATAAAAATTGTGTGCTTTTGTACATGATTTCCTTGTACTTAAGCCTTTAATGCCAGCTAAATAACAAAGGATGCCATTAATGTAAAATTCAGCCTAAAGTCAATTGTATTTCAGGCACTTCTAATGCTTGTACATTCTTAATGTAACAAGAAGTCTTAAAGGCACTTAACGGGATACAGCTGTATGTAAATTTGCTTTAAACTACTGCAGATTAGGAACAGGCATTATTTTAATCTTTGAAAATAAACCATGGAGTTTCCAGCATTTGGGTCTGTTAAACTCATCTACTAATGATTCCCCCTTTAAACCATAATAAAGTGCTTGAAAGTTGATCCAGTCCCATGCACATGGTAAACAGAGAGATTCTAACTGGAGTAGTTGCTGACAAAAGGCTGCCAGAGTGTTGGTGGATGTCACATGCAGACATAGAAACATCTCTTCTCATTCTTTGCTCAGCCCTGCTCTATGACACATTATTACAGAAGTAAACCCCAAATATTAGGTTTTTATCTAAAATTCAAAAAAATATCTTTTTATCTTCCAGGAAACTTGGTTCTTCACCAACTGAAAGGATGTCATTCTAAAATTATAGATAGGCAAGAAAAAGTCTTTCCAAGAAATATAACAAAATATTCAATGTCTTCTCTTTTATGGTATTTTTCTTATGAATAGACATGCAAATGAACATAATCCCAGGAATTCTACAAAATGCTATCTGTAAGACCTAATGGGACTGAGGTTACCAAACACATAGCTAAAAACACAAATCTTATGTTTGTTATATATAAAGTTTTCTGAAATGAGATCATCAAGATTTCAACATGTTGTGAGAAAAGACCCGGGAAGACAGATGGCTTGTCCATAGGTAGAATCCTTAGTGGAGTTGGAGAATTTTATAATGCTGTCTTGTCAAATTCAGCTTTTGTAATAGATTTATAAGATCATGAGCTCATAGCCAAGAAATAATTTTACAGGCCATATAATCAGGTATTCTCACTTTATAGATGAGGAAACTGAAATCCCATAGTTATTAAGGGATCTGCCAAAGATCACTGAGCTCATGATTTGAAGAGCTGGGATTTGAACCCAAATCCTAGTAGCCTTTCTACTGCATCACAATGCAGCATGGGCTTCTTTCTAATGAAATTAATAGAGGTAATAGAAAGCAAACTCTACATTAATTTACATCAAAGTTAAAAATTGGTGTGATAATGAGCACCCTTATTTTCATCCATCTTCTTTTTCCTGGGAATTCAAAGAGCTTGATAAACAATTACCTCATTCATCTTGTTTTCCTGGGCTTGATTAATGAGAAAAAGTTACTATTTCCTTTTAATTAAACTAAAATCCCATCATTTCTTCCCAGAAAAAGAAAAAAGGAGCAAATGGAAAATATTTTCCATTTAAATATGACTTTTAAAAATAGATATAACTCTAAAAGGATGTATGCCATTTTTTTTCCTATATAACACCAAATGCATTACAAATGTTTAAAACATTATTTACAAATAATGGTCTCCAAAGAATCCAATAGTCTATGGAAAGAAATATACTTCACTAACTTACTTCAGTCATCACAGCTGTGAATACAGAAAAGAAGTAAGAAAAGAACAATTAATGGGAACCAAAAATGAGAAACCCTAAAAAGCATAAAATCAAAATAGAACAAAGGAGTCTATCCTAAAACCAAGCCAAGTCTCTTGCACACAGTATGCATTTTACAAAAATATTTTAATCAAATTAAACTAACAGAAGCAAAGTGAATTGAGCACTGCACTCAGAGTAAGGCAGAACTGAGTTTTAATTCTGACTCATACAAGTATTAGTTTAATGATCTTATACAATTGACATCAATGACCTGAAAGATCTCTCCCAACTCTAAATCTATGATCCTTGTGTTTTCACATGCCAATGTTAATTGAAAATTTTCTCATAATCACTAACCTGGAATATTGTATCTATAGAAGGTGAAATTAAATGAGAGTTGCTGGGAGCAGAAGAATGTTTTAGATCAGACCTTCCTTGAGAGCTAAGGAAGCTGTATCAGATTGGTACATATCTATAGGAGAAAACATAAAGAAGACACCCTATAGCTTTTGTATTCATTCTAATAAATATAAGTTCTTATTACACATCATATAAGCATCTAAAGATTCTGACTCCCAAGTCAGTAGATTACTCAAAATTAAATATATGTAAAAGTGCCTCTTAGCCCAAAAAGGATAGAAATTCAATTTGATATTTTAATCTACTGAGCATTTAAACATACTTATTTAATTTTTTTTAATCTGTGACTTTTTAAAGAGGTGGGGCCTTAAATAGTATTGAATTCAATCTGTTAAAGTCATAACCCAAGGCCTCATCAGAGAATGGAAGTGACTGAATTCTCAAAGATTAGTTGAGTAAAATGCCTCCAAAATTCTTTATCTGAAATCCATAAATCACTTAAAAGTATCTGTGGATAGATTTCAAGAAGTCTGTGATCTTGCATGATAAAAAAGAATGCTTTAAAATTTCAATATTACTGATTTCCTTTGTAAACTTATGTATTTGTCTATTTAAAACATTATTCTGAGAAAACATTAGAATTGATCATCTGAGAATCAAAAGATGTGGGTATGAATCCTAGAACTGCCATTTCCTACCTGACTTGAGAAGAAGCATGTAGTTCAATTCAATTTCCTTCAACAGATTTGTATCAAGAACCTAGTTGGTGTAAGGTTGTATGGCATAGTAGATGGAGAGCTGACCTTGTAGCCTAGACACATGGTTTGAAATCTTGCCACAGACATGTACTAGTAGTATGACCATTTCAATGTTCTAAGCAATTCTCTATAATTCAAATTGCAGAGAAGGCATAAACTTGTGTTTGTAGAGCCCAACCAAAGCAAATCCAACCAAAAGAAGCTCTCATTACCAAGGAAATCCCAGTGTCATTCCTTACCCTTTACCTTTGTTCAAAAGGAATTGTACTCAGTCTTAATGATTAAAAAAGACAAAACTAAGCAAGTAGATTATACTTTCTAGGAGTCTAATGGGAGAATTTAATGTGTATTCTGATAAAGAAATATAAGAAGCAAATGTGTTCATCTCTAAAACTTTATGCATTGAAATTATTTTATTACTTTGATTTTTATTTACTTTTACTTTATTTTTAAATGTTGTCATTTAAAGTAAAAATATTTTATTTCAAATATTTTGATATTTTACTTATTTTGATTCTATTAAATCCAGAAGCTTTCAAAAATATTTTTAATTACAAGCAGATAGTTTTGTGCCTACATGGTAAAGTGAAATTATCGTTCATGCCTACTGACTCAAAGTGTAGTCCTTAGCCCAGTGATGCTACCACTACTCAAAGCTTATCTAGAATTCCTCTTCTGGACTTTTCTATAGGACCTAAGAAGCATTCCTTTTTACATTTCAATTTTCATCATCTAAGATGAATTTGTTTTGTTTTCATTTATATAATGATAGCCAGAAGTCATTAGTCATCTAATGAATGGAGGGGCTGAGAAGTTAGAGGAAGATAGTGATCAAGTTGAGAAAATATAGAATGGGGTGAAAAAAGGACACAAAACAAGGATATTGTAGGTTAATTGAACAACCTTCAAAGCAGAGATTGCTGAATAATGAGAAAAGAAAAAATATGGAAGGACAATAGAGAACAAGAAATACACCAGGTCCTCCTCTTGATCCTGAATATGCAAGTAGGGAAGTGTGATATAAAGGAAAGAAAACTAGAATGGAAGTAAGGAAAACTGGTTCAAATTTTTAATGTTACTTATTACATGAATAATATTTAGCGAGGCACTTTACAGCTCTGAGTTTTCTTGTCTGTGAAAGGAAGGAAGATAACTCTCTAGAGACTCTTGAAGATT
Organism: Myrmecobius fasciatus; assembly: GCA_023553655.1. Lineage (NCBI taxonomy): Eukaryota > Metazoa > Chordata > Mammalia > Dasyuromorphia > Myrmecobiidae > Myrmecobius > Myrmecobius fasciatus. The sequence goes on along the minus strand of JAJPUD010005018.1, from coordinate 87,771 downwards.
TTCTATGATGTTTTGTTTCCACTGTGCTACATACAACTTTCTGAAGCAGATACATAACCATCCTCCCTTTAGCACTGTTTGACTTTCATTTGTATCTGAACCTTTATTACATTTACCAGATAGCAGGAAAGTTGTTAGTTGCCTAAGTTTATAGATCTTTGTAAAACATCATCTAAATCAAAGAGGCAAAATGAGCATATGTGCTCTAAAGTTAGTCAAATTACCTCATACAAAAGTTCATTTCCAGTTTTATTCACTGGCTAAATAACCTGCCAAAAGGCCCTTTGAACTCTGGCATCTCAAGCTGAATATATTATAACTGACTTTTTGCAAGAGCTTCAGCTGTGGACAGCTCCCTAGCACATTGTTTCCTTGTGGAAAACAACCAAGTTCTCAGAGTAATAGATCTGACATTCTATTAATATGACTTTCCTTAATAAGCACAATAAACATTTCAAGAACACTTGAAGTTTTGCCTCACACTTTGTAGGTGCAGATCCTCATTTGGATCCTCACAGCTACCCAATGGGGTGGGTGTTAGAGCTATTATAATTTCTACTATCTCTCTTTTGCAAACTTCATCAGTAATCAATATCATGAGGTATTTGAAATTGTACCTTTTTAAAATAATAATTCTTCAATCTGTTTGATAAGCAAATTCTAAGTAAATATTTTGTTTATTCCATAATAACATTATATTATTTATAAAGAACATTTAACTAAGTAGGTAAAGCCCTGGAATTGGAGTAGTATTCAAATTTTACCTCAGATATTTACTGGCTATATTATCTTTTTCAAAATATCTTATTTTCCAAATACATGCAAAAAATGGCTCTCAACATTCACCTTTGCAAAACTTTGTCATTCAAATTTTTCTCCCTTTCTTCCCTCCTACACCCTCCCCAAGACAGCAAGTAATCCTATATAGTTTAATGTGTTGAGGAGTAAAATCCATCACAATTGATCATCACATAATCTTGTTATTGTATACAATGTTTTCTGGGTGCTGCTCACTTCACTCAGCATCAGTTCATGTAAGTCTTTCAAGGTCTTCCTGAAATCATCCTGCTCATCATTTGTTACAGAACAATAATATTCCATTACATTCATATGCCATAATTTATTCATCCATTCCCCAATTGAGAAGCATCCACTCAATTTTCAGTTCCTTGTCACCACAAAAAGGTTAGCTATATTATCTTGAATGCATCACCTAAGCTCATTCAACTCATTTTTTTCACCAATAAGATGGATATGCTACCAATATCATAGTGCTTTTTAAGACAAAATGAGATAATAGATGTTGAGTGCTTTAGAAACAATACCTATATGCATATGTTCAACACAAATAATAATTGCTCATTTGCCATTGTTGTCCTTCATCTTTTAAGAGGACCAAAATGACATCAAAATGTCAACAGACAGTGTGTCTGACTGTGGCTGATCAAACCAATATGAGCTCATGGGGCTCTACTACAGATCAGGCACAAATAGTCCAAATGAATATAAAAATAATTATTATTAAGGGCATGGATAATAGACGATCTTAGAGAGGAAGTGTAATATAGCAATAAAGTACTGATATCTAGACAACCATAAGACTTGGGCTCAAATTCTTCCTCTGATAATCACCAGTAATGTGACATGAGCAACTCATTTCATGTCTCTAGGCTTCGATTAAAATAAAAATAAAATACCCCTAGAACCTGTCTCAAAAAGTTGTTGTCAAACTCATATAAGATAATGTATATAGTGCTTTACAAACCATAAAATTCATTTAAATTATCAATATTTATTTTATATGAAATTTTCATTCAAAAAATCAAATACATTCACCAACACTGATTTTGCCTTGCCACTTGCATGTTTTTCTGTGGAACTGGGTACATTTTTACATGGGTCATCCAAATCAAAAATGTTTACAATAGATAACAATAATTACCCCAAATAAATTGCAGTTTCTGGAATGGAAAAAGGCTGGAGTTTTTCTTTATTTTGTCAACAGTAGAAAGTGCTACTAGTTAAGACTTAAAAGTTTGAAATTAAATATCACAGAAGTCATAATTTTCTTCCTGACAACAAATAGGAAAGTTCAGGAAAAGTATACATTGAATTTATTATATATTAGAAGGAAAAGACAAGCTATGCTCTCACAGAGCCATGTAAAGATTTCTTATTTTCTACTTTGAATGCAGAAATTCTTATTTTACTTACTATTTAAGCATATTACTTACTATTTAAGTAAGTCAGAATAAAATTTTAATTAAATTAAAAATAAAAATAATAATCTACTCTGCACACAGCAATAGAATATCCTTAAAAAGGGGGATGAAATCAACAAAAGGACAATATAAAGCCAGGCAAATTGTTTGTGAGGAAAAGAAAAGAAAGAATCACTTTCCCTTCATAATGATTTGGTGGATTTGATCATAGACTGATTTTGGGCAAAAGAGTCTCAGATCTCTAAGCCCAGTTTAATCTTCTTAGACTGGCTACCTTCTTGAAACCATTGCCACTACTATAATATGCTTGCAAGTATTGGAAAAAAATAAAATACTCAAGATCACAAGCTGCTTGTCTTCTCAAGGAAGGGAGACAAGAGAAGGATGGAGAAAATTTAAGACATAATTTAAAGAAAAAATGTTAAAAATTTTTGCATGTAATTAAAAATAAAAAAGAGAGACAAAAAAAGATACAAATGAGAACTCCAAATAAGGGAGGTTCTGCTGTAAAATATGGCCTTATCAGCATACTTTCTAAAGCTAATTTATAAGGATAGAATAAAAGGATGTCTTCAGTGTCTCCACTCTCTATTACAAACTCTATATTACCTCCCCAAATAGCAGTAATATTTCTATGGCATTGCTTTAAAAATATAACTCTCCTACTCAGAAATAATCAATACCTCCTCCATCTTGCCTATCTGATGGAATTGAAACTTCTGTTCCTGGGATTCAAAATATTCCTTAATCTTCATGAATTCTATCTATCCTGCCCTCTACTATCTAAAATTCCCTTCATATAATCTACACTGCAATCAAACTGATTTACTCTCTTTCTTCACTCCTTTCTCATCTAGTCTTCATCTGCCTCTGTTCCTTTGGTCACACTACTACCCATATTTGAAACTGATACTTCCCTCTTTTCTACCTATTAAAGCCTTTCTCTTCCTTCTAGGCTCAAATGATACCTCAGTAACAGAATCATCCCTGATTCTTGTCAGAAGAAACTGGTCTCCTAATTTAAAATTTCCTCTTTTTCTCTTTCATATCTAATCTAGTAACTCATCCTTCTACTCTGTCTTCACTGCAGACTGTAAGTACCCTGTGGGTAGAAACTGCTCTTTTTTTCAACTCCTAATATTAAGAATCTAGCACAATGTCATAAAAATAGCCATTATTTAATAAAATAATAGATTTAGGGCTGGAAGACCCCAAAGTGGCCATTGAGTCTGACCCTTAGAAAATGAGATTCAGAGAGATTAATTTACTTATCCAGCTGGCACAGCCAGTAAATATCCAAGACAGGACATGAACTGTGCTAGTCATGTTAACCACCACCTCCCCCAAACAGAACCCAAAAGGTAACATCTTTGTAGATATAAAAAGGAATGGCAAACTAGAGCCCAAGAATTTCTCATTTTATCTAAGCTCAGCATGTGAAATTTTGAACTTGATGGTACTAAAAGGAACAATTCACGTGAAGTCAAAAGTTCTTGACCCATGATTAAGGATGATCTTTCAGCCGATGACGAGTGAAATAAGCAAAAATGGAGAACAAATTACAAGATAATCCCAATAATGCAAATGAAAAAATATGCAAAAGATATCAAGCTCTAAGTAACTGCCATATTCAGTCTTTGGTTAGAGAGCAAATGATAACTCCAGGTCTTCAATCTCTTCCCATGAGTTAACTCTGTGCCTCCCTTCATGGTGCTCTACCAATATAACCCACAATTCAGTATAGTCACACATCCCAAACTCATTGTTGAGAACCTTGCTTATTGGTTGGTTGTCATTATTCATACTCAAAGAGGACCAAAACCTCATCATTATAGTAAGGCCAAAATACAATGTGTGCAACTGTGGCTGATCAAAAGGCTCTAATATATGTCAGGCAGAAATGTACCATATGTCTATAAATTTGTGGTCTCACATTTCTTTTGCATATTATTCGACCCCAGAGTCCTATCTCAATCACTGCCACCTATCTTCTCAACCCATCTTTGCTCTTATGCCCCATAAGGTAAATTTTAAAGTTCATCCTTTCCTGATGGCAATACACAAAATAAAATTCCCTTTTTAACTATTTTTGCCTCAGATGAAAAAATGTCTAGTTAGAATTTCATGTATATATAAGACTTATTAAAGAAATTACTTATCATTTCTATCACAACACACAAAATTTATTTGAATGAGGTCAAAAGAGAAAAATCTTCACAAAGATTACACATGATTAAAAATCTTTCATTTACTACAGGGCCCTTTGAGAAATATTCTCAACATGATTAGTGTGTTCCTTAAAATTATCTTTATCCCATGTTATCTATGAGTTTTCATGATCATACTTGTATATAGACCCATTAATCATGAACTATATTATATATTTCATATAATGACAGCTTTTTAAAATTATGCTGTATGTTTTGTGGTTGAGATTATTTTACAGTATTATCATCACCAACCATGACTTTCTGGAAGAATTTAGAACTGAAAGTTTCGAGGAAAAGTAATAGAATAGGTAACTATTTGTAGATAACTTGCTAAATGGGGACTTCTGTCAGGATGCTGGTTTCTATTGATTCAATTAGGATTTGTTAAATGTCTACTGTGTGCCAGATATGCTACTATGAACTGAAGATAGTCCCTTTCTCAAAAAGCTTATATTCCAATGGGGGATACAACATATAAACAAATAAGTTAAAAATTATAAGAAGATATATATATATGTATATACATATAATACATGTGTCTAAAATATACATTTGGTGGTGGAGAGTGGCAGAGAGATCTGTAAGTAGCATGAGCTGAATGTTGAGATGTCACCCCAAAAATAAAAGTAGTTAGATGAAACAATGGATAAAGTGCTAGAAAGTCAAGTAGACTTTCTCAAATACTAGCTGTGTTAACTTGAAAAAAAGTCACTTAACCTTGCTCAGCCTCAGTTTCTTCATCTGTAAACCAGTGATAATAATCCATGGACAGCTAGGGGGTACAGTGAATAGAGTGCCAGATCTGGAATCAGGAAGACCTGGGTTCAAATAGGGTCTCAGACACTTAGTAGCTATGTAACCCTAGACAAGTCACTTAACCCTGATTTCCTCAGTTTCCTCATCTATCAAATGAGCTTCAGAAGGAAATCACAAACTACTCCAATATCTCTGCCAAGAAAACCCCAAATGAGGTCACAAAGAGTCAAACATGAACAATAATAACTCCTATCTCCCAAGGTTATTGTGAGAATCAATGAGATAACATATGTAAAATACTTTGTAAATCTTTTAAAACTATATAAATGCAATTATTAGTAGTTTTGTTATTATTATTATTAGTATTCTCTAAAAATAACCTTAGTGTAACTAATCAATCATTTACCAAATATCAGTGTGTATACTTGTGCCAGACATTGTTAGGTCTGGGAATACAAAAACAAAAACAAAATATTCTCTTCCCTCAAGGAGCATAAATTCATCAACAAGCATTGTCATAGTATCTACTCTATGGACACTATACTTACACAGTCTTTCACTGCTCTTGCCAAAAATGTCCGATATCTATACATACAAGTGTTTTTAGATATTTTGTCCCTGAAACTACAGCTTTCTCTAATCCCACAAGCTCCTGTTGACTAGTCATCATTCATTCTAGAAGGATCAAATGCATTTTTCTTCCAAATTGTCTTTTAATAATTATGCTTTCTCTTCTTTTGAGTCCATTAATACCTAAGGGTGAATATGAGAAAGGGTCAGAAGTACATTTCGTCTGGCGTGCAAATCCTAGGCAAATGCTTCTTTAAAAAAGAAAACCCCAAATATTTTTTGTGGTTGATATCACTTTCTATTGATGTGGGGAGGGAGAGATCTTGCATAACCTATCTGGGTGTTCTACAAACCAAAATGATTAGGAAAACCCAGATTCCATTTCCTATCACTTTGTAAAATAATTTTAATTTAATTTATTCAAATAATTAGTAAGTACACCAATACACTTTTTTTGTAGCTGCGGATTTTCCAACTATTCTAAAAAGGAATTTGGAATGATGTTAAGAAATCAGCCTAACACTCTGAACTAATTGCTCTACATATGTCCTCAATAAGACAGAAAGATAAATACCTTCAACAAGATCAAAGACAGAAACGCACACATCATAGTATTCATAGCAGCATTTTTTAATAGCAAGGAATCAAAGCAGATGACCAGTGATTGAAAAAGAAATTGTTGTACTTAGATATCACAAAATATTACTATTCTGGAAAAAATCAACAAATATGAAAATTCAGACAAATTTGGGAAGACTTGTATGAACTGATGCAGTAAAGTCAGAAAAAACAATAAACAAAATAACTAAAATAGTGTAAATGAAAAGAACAGTAACAACAAAAATTAAACTCTATATAATTATAATATTCAATCTTGCCTCCAAAGAAGAGATAAAAAAATGTCTTCCTTTTTCATTGGAGATGTGAGTGAACTTTAGCTAGATAGGTGCTACTATAAAAGCTAACATATAACAAAATGTCATCATCCTTTGGTCCTGAAAGTTCATTCAAGAAGCATGCTAAAATAGTGTTTTTTTTTTAATAATTGGGTGCAATAGAAGATGGATACCTGAATAGAGTAAAACCATGCAAAAAAAAATACTGAAATTTATAACAGATCAAATAATGATCAAGAAAATGGAATGCAAAACTATATTAACTTCTTTCACCAAGAATTATACCAAAAATCACCCACAAGCCCTGTGGACAATAGAAAAGGAGGTCACCATCAAAGCCAGCACAGGCAAACAAGCTGCCAGCTTCTCACTTCAAATAGAAATTATATGTAGTCTGAAGACCTCAGTGTTTTTCAGCCTCTCAGAAAAAACCCCAAGGGAAACCTAAAGTCCCAAAGTGAATGTCTTGGAAGCCTAAGAGTAGTAGTGATTAATGCAGCATAACAACATTTATACTAGGAAAGTTCAGGTAATCAGGGATTCCTACCAATTTGTACTGAGATGCCACAAATGGCCCTAAAAACCCAGGATTCTGAACCTTGATGATTGAAGGGAGATCAAAGAGGAGAAGATATGTTTCTTCTTCTATGTTACAGGAACCCAAAGATGCATCCAGGATGAGACAAAAAAATAGAGGAGAAAGGAAAGAAAAAAGCATTTACCAAGTGCTTAAATGCTATACAAATATGATCTCAGTGGATCCTCACAGAAACTCTGAAATATAGGTGCTATTTTTATTCCCCTTTGAAAATTGAGAAAAACTAAGGGAAAGTAGAGATCAAATTATTTGTTCAGGATCACACAGCTAGTACATGTCTGAGACTAAATTTGAACTCAGATTTTCCTGATTACAACATTCTATTCATTGTACCAAACAGCTACCAATACCCTTCCCAAAACATGGGGAGAAAATGGCCCCTAGCAAAGAGCCTCACTTCAGGAACTAAAGCTTAAAAGCTTAAAAAAACTTTTTAAAAAATTGTTAAGCCACAGAAAGCCTTAACCAATATATTTTAATGTATACCTAAAAATCACCAAAAAGAAAAAGCTAGCAATTCCAAAGTAACTAGAAGGAAAGACTCAAATGAATTAATGGATTTTCCAGAAGAAATATATGGATACTCAGAAGAAATAAAGCAATAGATTTAAAAAAAAACTCTGGAGAAAAGAATTAGGAGAATGAATAGTTTGGAAGGGGAAAAATATATAATTCTTGCTTAAGTAATGGACTCCATTAAAACTAAAATGTACAAAACAAAAAATCAGTGACTTCATAACAAGAAATATCAAAACAAGGGGCAGTGAGGTGGTGCAATGGATAGAGCACCAGTCCTGAAATCAGGAGGACCTGAGTTCAAATCTGGTCTCATTCATTTAACACTTCCTAGCTGTGTGACCATTGGCAAGTCACTTAATCCCAACTGCCTCAGCAAAAAAAAAAAAAAGAAAGAAAGAAAGAAAAAGAAATATTAAAATAAAATCAAAAGATTGAAAAAAAGGAAAATGCAAAAAATTTCAGATACCTGAAATTCAAAATAGTAGAAGTAGGAAAAAGTTTGAGTGATAATTTAACAATCACTAAATTACTTAATATGATTTTTTTAAATTTGGGTGCTATATTTTAATAAAAGTTTTCAAGAGGTATTAGACCTGGAGGATCTCAGTGATGAGAACAGGACACATTGATAATCTTCAAAAAAAGCTCCACAAGAAAATGTATGAGAAATGTCACAGCCCAAATGCAGAGTTCAAGTCAAACAACAATAACCAAAAAAAAAAAAAAAATCCCACAAGCATCTAGAAAGTAGTTCAAGTATCTAGGAACCATAGTCAAGCTCACAAAAGATCTCATACTTCATGCAATAACTGAAAGATTTTGGAATACAATAGTCTAAAATGCAACCAATGTAAACTTATAGCCAAGAATAATTTACTCTATGAAACTGAATATTATTCCACAGGATGAAAAAAGAATAGAGAACTTGCGATCATTTCTGATGAAATGATCAGAACTGAGTAAGAACTTGAAATATAAACACAAAAACCACAAGAAATCTAAAAATGTAAATAAATTTGAGTAATTGGTAGATACTACAGAACGAAGTACCAAAGTCCCTTTAAAAATGTCTTCAAAGGAAATTGAAGAAATTTTAAAAAAATAGCATGAATGATAATGAATCAGTTCTGATTTAGGAATTTGAAGAGAAGAAAAAAAAGAATGAAAGGAAAAATACACAAGTGTAGAAAGAAGGAAAAAGGAGAATAATTTGTTGTTTATCATAATTTGAGCAGATGAGAAGAAAAAAAGAGGAAAGAGTGGTGGAGGATATCAGATGAATCTCATTCAAATATGAAGCAGTTAAACAAGGGTTGAACATACAGAAATATACAAATTGGTGAAAAACATCAAATTCAGAGAAACATGAAGGGATGGAAATTAGAAGGGAGATAATATGGGGGAAGATGTAGCTTCAAGTAATAGTTATGTTTTTTTAATAAAACTTTTTTTAATGTACAAGTAGAGAAGAAAAGGAAATTCCAAAGGAAGCACAGGAAAGCTATACAGTTTTGAAAGTAATGCATGGAATTTATCATATATTTTCTTTAAAGTAAATAGTATGAAGTAGTAATTAATGGTTTCATACATATTGGTCTTTGTTCTGCTATGAATGTACATATGCACTCTTTTTTAGTGTTTAAGTTCTGAATAAAAAATTAAAATTAACAATATTTGGTATGGATGTTTGATATTGATGATTGGTACAGATATTTTTATAATACAGCTAGGTGATTTTCAGAAAGAATCTATCTGGTATTAAGTTATAGAGAAAATGAATGAGCCAAGTAAGACAACAAAAAAAGTTCAAATTTTTAAAGGTCTTTATTTCTAGAATCCTGGGGGAAAATCAAAACACAATAAATTTTCAGGCAGTGGAAGCCAAAAAGGTTCATCATTTTATCTATACTTTATATGTAATTCAAATGAAACCAGCTGCCTTCACAGCAGGGCACACTCAATAAATTAATACAGAGTCCTGAGAAACCCGACCATAACAAAAATTAGAACTTTTTTTCTTTCCAGAAGCTTAACTCTAATGAAAATCTTAGAGAAGGCGAAAAAACCTTCATGTTCAAAAAGTTATCAAGTTAATAAAGGATAAATTCATTTGCAATAAACATTTTTTAAAATATCAAGTAGATAAAAGGGAACAGAAAAATTTTCTGAATATCAGTTAAAAGTTAAAACATAATGTTCAATATAAATGATCCTGGACTCACAAAACCCTGAAGCCTGAATGAAACCTCTATAATATCAGTGAGCTGCTTTAATAAAAATAATATGTCATATATATTTATTTGTCTGGAAATTTGTTAATGCACTATTCCATAATGAGAAATATAATGGGAAGTATCTATAAGGAGATGGTTATTTGGGAGCTTAGAATTCAGAAATCCAAGTCTTAAGATATATATTTTATCACAGCATTTGATGAATCAGTTCATTAGTTAATCTCTTATGGCATATATATGTCTGTCTATATGTGTATTGTGTATACAAAAGCAGTATAAAATATTAGAAATCATTTGCTAATATTCATTTTTATCAGTTTCAGTCTTCTGTTTGATGGGGAAAGCATCTTTACATCCATGAGCATGGAAATCTAATCACATATTATAATTAATGAAAAAGTATTTTTGAATGCACATTATACTATGTTATATTTTTCACCTGATAACAAGCTGTAAGGTTTTTTTCCTCCTCATAGCTGATTGCCCAATATTTAGAATATATTTTTATGAATAAATTTAGAAATTTTTTTTGATCAAATGAAGGTGTCTCTCCTATTCTTACTACTGCCAAGCCTGTGATTTACACACAGTTTAATTATTCAGATGTTTATTATGTTCTACATAATGAAATTTGGACCCTCATATTTTCTTCCTACATGCTCGATGCAGGCTGCAATTATAGCCACAGATATCTGTTTATTTGATGAATTTTGCTTCTTCTGCATAGTTTGATAAATATGGAAATAAGTCAAAACCTACTTTATATACAGTAATTAAAGTGAAAAATCTAGTCATGATGCAAATCCTTAATTGGACTCCAGGAGAGATATGCAGAATTTCTCTTTAATAATATGGGATGACTGGGGACAGAAAAACAAAGCACACTAAAATATGGTTTAGAAGCACAATTAATCACAAAACAGAAAACAACCAATTTAGCATAGCTCATTCAGTGACTCTCAAGGCTCAGGTAATGTTCTTTTAATCATCTGGCTCTAATATTAAGGTTGTGTCATGTGCTGCTGAAATAAAGCACAATATATATGCGGGTCTTCGGTGGGAAACATGTTCTTTGAACTAATTTGTAAACACAGCCCTTTCATAATAAAATGCTTAGACTACTTAATGACATGTAAGTGAATGATCAAAGCACTCTAAAATGGTTTTAAATGTATTCTTTAAATATATTAATTCATTAGATCCAAAAAAAAAAAAAAGCCAAACCTCTTTAAGTAGAGATCATGTGATTTGGGGTTTGGGTTGTTGTTTATTTTTTTCAGTTTCCTGAGCAAATTTAGTTTGGTTTTAATAAAGCGGGAACAACAAGCAGAGCCATATTTTAGTCTTGTGACAATATAAAGGATATACTTGTTAAGCAATATGAAATTAATGTGTCCCGGGACAGCGACGATGAGACTAAATGTGAAAAAAACCCTAAGTCATCTAAGACCCTAAACCCTAAGTATTTGTTTTCATGTATTTTCATGCATTGCTCTAATCAGTTAAAAATTAACCATTGTCGCCTCCTAATTTGATTGTAAAGATATTATTCTCCATATAGGTTTGTGTGATATCTCATTAAGGGAATAATTATATGAAGATGCTTTAACCAAGAAGAAGCTAGATTTATTGAACTCCTTTGGTTAAGTAGAAATTCCATTATTCCCTGTTCCTCTCAAATAGAAAATGCCTCGACATGGAGCAAAGCAAATGAGCAGTAAAAAAAAAAAAAATTGGAAACAATCCTCTTAAAAGTTACCTTTTATCACCTAAGAAAATCAAAACCACCTAAATTCTGATATGAGAAAAGGCAAGGAAAGGGTGGGGGAGTGGTTTGGGATTGCACAGAAAGCCCTGTGGTCTATGACATTATCTTAAGGATCATTTTTCTGTTACCCAGATGTGTCCATCAGTAGAGGCCATGACTGCAAGCTTCCATGCTGAGAGCAGCTGAAATCAGAGAGGCTTGATGTCCAGTATCCAGATCAGTGTAAAACTCTCTCTAACCCAGGATCCCTGCCCTGCTTCCCAGATAAAAGGAGCTGAGGACATCCTGGTATCAGTCTAGTCTTCTCCTCACTCCCCTACAATGACCTGGCATCTCTAGGGTGCACCTGATATAAAACTTAAAGGCTTTGGAGGCACCCTTCTTTGAAGTCTACTAATGAGAGCAAGCTAACCTTTGAAGTTGCCCATTGCACATGTTTTAACTTGTAAACTGAAGCATAGGTAATAGCAATCAATTTCTACACCCAGTTGAAATGAAATTGATGTTACCTACCTTGAAAGCATGTGTTTTGTTCCTGGCAGTGGTGAGAAAGTAAGCTACCTATCCTCATTTAGCATGATGACTTTTATTGAAATCAACAGGAACAGCAGATAGCCACAAATTCTACTGTCTTCAAGGTAACTAAAAATATAATTGATTCAGTGGACTTCTTTTTAAAGGAACACTAAACGCATTTAATGCATGAATTGCATAGGTATCAACATACTTGTTTCACATATGAAATTTCATAGGTATCAATATACTTGTTTCACATTTAAAATTGTATAGGTATCAATATACTTGTTTCACATATAAAATTGCATAGGTATCAATATACTTGCTTCACATGTAAAAATGCATAGGTATCAATATACTTGTTTCCCATACAAAAATGCATAGGTATCAATATACTTATTTCACATATAAAATTGCATAGGTATCAATATACTTGTTTCACATATAAAAT
>JAJPUD010005018.1:55926-75021 GCA_023553655.1 Myrmecobius fasciatus | reverse complement strand
CATATAAAATTGCATAGGTATCAATATACTTGTTTCACATATAAAATCATGTTTAGAATATTATTTCTCACAGATTTGTTATATGTTTTATATGATAGTATGGATCAAACAACATTGTTAAATTTTTTACAAATATTAAAGTGCTGTAGAAATGTAATCTAGAGTACTTGTAGTAACTTTAATAATTCAAGAATTGGAATTACATATACCGTTTATGTTCAGGGGCTTGAAGGAAATTTATCAAAGAATGCCCTCAATACCAAGGTAAAATCCATCTAAGAAGAGCTATTCTATAAAGGAAAGGGGATTTTTTTGTTTTAAAAGAGCATTGCTTTCTATTTTTAATTCTGTGGAGCACTTTAGCGTTTGCCATATTTTTTGTCCTTTCTTTTCCCCATGTTCTGAATTTATAACCTAAAAGGGGAATAGGCAATATAACAAAGAATAAAATCAATCAGGATAATTCCTTTTAACATCCCAACTCAAATTAGTGGTTTGCCTTTGTGGTCCAAAGATCTTATATGTAGTAGATTCTTTCTGAGAAGAAAGAGTTTAGAAAATGGATCATCAGTGGAAAAGATGGGTAGCTGCATTATTAAATAGATAGATGTTTCCAGGTGACCTCTATCCATATTCATTTTATGAAGAAAATTGAAAAACTACAATTAGCCCCCAAATTGTCTCTACATCATTTTAATAACAATCAAATAATACAGAGTGATTACTAAGTAATTAGTCTTTTAAATCATTTGATCATTCATGCAAGGATCACTCCAGTGGCCTTATATTGCAGAACTTTTTTTATTTAAAAGAAATTCTGAAGTCCTTTCAATTCTGTTCTATAGTTGAAACTAAATCAGTAACACCTTGCTATTGTAGATTCAGATATACATACATATATATTCATGTATGTATTTATCTGTGTAAATAAATGTATGTTTACATACACATATACATACACACTTAATATTAAAATCACAGGCCACATCACATCCCTGGAAATGGAATGGTTAGCCTATAGTAGTCAGCCCTTATGGAGTGAAATATATGTTCACCTTAAAGGATGTTTAAAAGAACATTTAACTGATAGGAGCATGACAAATTTTCAATAGCAGAATTTCATTTCCATGAGGAAAATTCTTAAAGTCTTTAAGCTGACTCTACACTTGCTAGTCAGGATGTTATTCTTTCACCAATTATCCAATGGTTATGAAAGAAGTACACCAGATTGTGCTGGTGATTATTATTCAAAAAGTACTGATTATACTACCACTAATATAATAACAATAATAACAACATTTGTATAGTACTTTGCAATTCATAAAGTGCTTCTTATAGGTTGTCTCCTTTGAGTTTCACAGGAACCCCATGAGGAAAGTAATACTAAAGCCTAAAGAGCTTTTCAGGGAAAACAACATATTATTATAAAAACTATTAATTATGACAATATAGAACACACTCTGTTCTCTAGCATCTATTGCAAATAATACTCTGTCATACCAAGTGTTGAAACAACTCAAGAATTCCAAATGGAAACTCTAATTTTCCAGAATACTCTTAAGTCATTCTGGATACTGCTAAGTTTCACCAACTTCAGTGATTGATCATGACTACCATATAAAAAAAATTTAATAGAATATACAGGAAGTCAAGAGTCATAGATTTGAATACATCACGTTTAAGTCCCTTCCAGATAAACAGACTCTATCTCACATTGGCTTTCTCAATAGATATTTTACAAATATCTATTAGACCTTTTTTAAAAAAATTCTCCCAAGAGAACACTTGGGCAAAATAATTTGTCATTACAATTTGCGCAATATCCTTAGGACAATTGGTAACCACCTAACTCTTGCTGCATCTAAAGTCTACAAACTCTTACAGAAAGTCTCTGGCTCTAATGGAAAGGTATGCCCCATTAAATATAACAACAAAGGGTCACAGAAGATCATTAATACCAGAATGCAAATCTTATCTACTGGAAACTGTTTACAGAGGGCAAGACATGACTCTTCTCCTTCCCCCGCCCCCCATACACATTAATGTACTACATTAATGTAGTAATTAGTGTGCTACAAAGAAAGCTTGATTAGTAATTTTCTACATTTCTATTCCTCTTGTTGGTTATATCATGCAAGCACAGAAATGAGAATAAAGAGAATGCCCAGTGTGGGAATATAAATGTTTGTTGAAGTAATACATTTGAAGACATGAAATTCTGCTTAAGAAATCATAAATCTCATTCAGGGGCATTTAATAAAATATAGAGACACATCAAATGTATAAGAAAGAAGGTTTAACTCTAGGAGGTCTTGATCTGGGATCTGTGAACTTTATTTTAATATTTTGATGGCTTTTTCTGCAATTTCAATCCATATTTTCCACAAATATTTCATATTTTCTTTGAAAACTATGCATTTTATTTTATGCATTTAAAAATACAATTTTCAAAAGGGGCCAGAATTTCCTCCATTTTATCAAAAAGTTAACAGAATAAAAAGATTTAAAGGTCCTACTCTCTCTTCTGGCCACTCCAACCACATACTTCTAATTTTGCTTCTTATATTGTATTCTTCTGTGAAAGTCATAGTTACAAGATACAGCTTTAGGCTTTTAATAACATTAAGATAAGATATGCAAATATTACAGAGAATATGATGATGTTGCAGAGATACGTGTACTATGTGTTTTGTTATTGTATTTTCCAGACTTTTTCCAAAATGGGTAAATTGTTTTAATAGGTGATTGTTTAAGTTTAAATACAAAAATTTCTTCCTAATTTTTTTCATTCTCCCTTTTCTATCCTATTTTCTATCAGATAATATGCCTTAATCCTCCAGGATTTCTCCCTCTTTGGTGATAATACTGCCATTGGTTTTATAGGGTAGCTTTCTTCCTACTAACTTCTTTCAGCAAGTACAGGAAGTTCTTCCCTAAATTCTAGATTAAGTGAAGAGACATAACCCAAGTAGAACAATGAACATCCCTAATATATGTATTCATTTGCCCTCTCCTTCACCTTAAACCTAAATCTAATGCAATAGGCAAGCTATAAAGTCAGATAGGAAAGGAAGTTTTGACCATTTGATATGCCTTTTTGGTTTATTCACATAATAAATTTCAGCACAGATCTTCAAAAGAAATTATCTTGGTTGAAAGCTATGTAGTAATACAATCAAAAAGTTCCTGCATGAAATATGTCTTTCTTGATTTCAAAAGTCACTATTCTCTTTTTAAAGAAAAACCCCTAATAGAAATTAATACAAATTAAAAGCTGTATCGTTTTCAAATTCATTATTTGGAATTTCACCCTGTATAGTCCTTATTATCTCTATTTTAGTTGATGCCTGTAGCCCTGTAATCATTTTATTGGTCTTTATGAAGGAAATTGCATTTCCTTCAATTATGAACATGTTGCTGCTATTTTAGTTGCCCATAACTTTTTTTCAAAAAAAGGCCAAAAGCCATACTTGTGTTGTTTTATTTTTGCTGCAATAAACATTATATCTAATGTCCTATGTCTAAACTGTTGTTCATTACCACCCTGTCCTCTTTTTTTGTATTATAGCTTTCCTAGTATTGCATCTCCATTCTCTTGAATATCTAATGTGTTGATATTATTTTCTCTCGACTCTCATTATTTCAAGCACGACCCAAAGTAAACAATGTATTTTCCATTATTTACTAAAATTGCTTTTAAACTACTTTTTAGGGAAGTTTTAATATGCAGAGGACCTTAATGCATGAGCATGAATCTCTTTTAGACTAACAGAAGTAAGCCAATTTAAATACCTTGATGCCAAAATGAGACATAACTTAACAAAAATAGAAATATTTCAAAAGCCAATCAACACTTTAGACATTTTGAAGATGATAATGAATCAGAATTAATGCTTTTAAATGGTAAAGTCAAACATGTGGCTCTGTTTGTAGTTTTTTGCTTAGAGAAATGTGTTGGTTAGACATCTAGAATATGGATATGTTAGAAAAAACTTACTGAGTTTAGAGTTTCAAATGAAAGGGTTTGAAATCATGCTATGTTTCATATTCTCTTTGTGCTGTTTCAGAGCCAGAAAAGCAACTATAAAAATGAGATTTGTTTTAAAAGTTATCCTTTTTCTGTCTTATTTTATCTTTTTCCCTTAGGAAGAATAGTTAAATTGAAAAACAATTTTTCATGAATGAAAATGCTTGTTTAAATATAGTTATACTAATTATTAGTCAATGTATTTTGGCACAGATTTGGTTTTGTTTTCTGGTCAACTATATGAATATCATTCAAAGGAATTCTTGATATATCAATGTAGTCTCCAAATCTGAAACTAGGAAAACACAAACTGGTCTCTCTGCTCCACATTTTCAGAAGGATAAGTAAGGGGGTGTTGAGAAACCTGGTAGAATTTTCACAAGGCAGATAGTAATTACCCAACCTGGATGGGGGCCAGGACACTAGGGTTTAACACTCCTGTTCTTGCAGAAAAGGTCATGGGAACTTTAATAAGCTGGAGTAGTAAAGACTTTAGTTTCACATATAATAATATTAATGTTATAGTTCTAAATTAAATTTCAGAATAAAATTTCAGAATGAAAAAACGTTAGCAAAGGAATGAAATGACTTGAAAATTATGTGACTAGAAATCCTACAAGAAGAATCCACTTAAAATATTTTATTTGTTTTTGCTTTCATCTATGCCCCCACCAAAAATAATAAAGAAATAGTCTAAGAAGTCTGGGTTTCCATTCAGAAAAAAAAATGCAGATCAATTGCAGGATTATACAACAGTGTTTCAGGCAAACTCAGCCAATAGCTATTGGATTACTGGAGCTAATTTAAAAGACTCAGCCTGTCGAGGTGGTAACAACAGTTTCCCTTAAAAACAATCTCCTTTAGTTTTCAACATCACTGTAGGAATTTTGCTAAGCTTATGTTCTTGTTTCCCAGGACAAGGACTCCATAGAAAAACTAATACTTTACAGAAGTATTCTAGATGTATTGGATGCCTTAAGTGACTTTTTGGTAAATGCTCCCATATCATATGATATGGTGCTGATGCATCTCTATATAATCAATTTACTTTGGTACAATTTCTTAAAACACATATTCACACAAACATATATACACTGATTTTTTCTGACATAGTTCATATAACATTGAAACTGATTAAAACATTTTAATGTCTCTAGTATGCTTCTTAGAGAACTGTTATTTCCAAACAAACTTTGGAGTCATGGTTGGGATTTCTGCAAAAATTATGTGTAGTGAACACTGCCAGGTCACCCTCCCACTGTTCCCATCTGCATTCAACTTAAAAACATCAGGAAGGAGTTGCCAATTGCAAACCCAATGTAATGTTGTGATGACCTAATGATGAAAAGCTGGAGCTCGGCCAAAAACTTTTAAAGTCACATAGCCAGAATTTTCAATGAGATTGCTTCTGTTAATCACTAGCCAAACAATCTTATCTAAAAGATTATACTGCAAAACATCCATATAACAAAAGGAAATAATTAAATGAAATATTTCCATGATGCTTGCAGTCAGGAAATAAACTTATTGCTGGCACTTTGAAATAGTAATGACCCAAACACCTTCCTCTTTCTATAAAATGCAAGTATCAAGATGAGTTTTTAAATCCCTGACAGTTGATTCTGGTGGTCTGTAAATCAAATTATTTTCTGCACACGTCTCATTTGCTCTTCACATAAGTTCTAGAAATATGGATGCTCCCATTTTAAAAATGAAGAAACTGAGGTTCAGAGATTTTACTCACTCAGACTCTTACAATAGAATTTGCAGTCAGAGCAGTTGGATTTGATTCCTAGCTCTGTCCCTTACTTCCTACTAATCACCTCTTGGACTCTAGTTTCCCCCTGAAAAAAAATGAAATTTAATCCACATTACCTCCAATGTTACTGCCCTTTCTAAACCTGTGGTTCAGTGATTCCCAGTGTCAGAGACTAGAATCAGCTCCAAGTATTTCCTAATACCAAGATCAGTGCCATTTCTACCATGCATGTTCTCTCTTACTACAAAATTATACAAAAGACAATATGAAACTGAAAAGTATAAGCAGTTTTTTTTAAAATCCACTTTCTTCCCTTTAAAAAACATGGCTAATGAAAGATTTTTTATTTTTCATATTATTTTGAATGAAGACCTCACTAGAGCATTTTAATAGTCTTTCTTGCTACTTCATGGGAAATGATAGTAAACCAAGGTATATAAAATGACATCTGGATAATTTAATGATTTTGATTAAAGCATTAGTGAGCTATTCAACAGAGGCTAGAACTCAAATGAGGAGTCTGCTCTAGAGACTATTCAAAAACCAAGATTACATCTTTGTTCACAGAACCTTTAAGCTGATGAAGACTTAAAGACACAAGAAATAATTATTTTTAAAAATCTGTCTGCCTCCAGGATGCTAAGATGAATGGGGGAGGGAGGGAGAGAAAAGGCATGGGAAAAGGCACATTGTAAACCCAGGAGGGCATAAAAAGTAACATCTTTGGGGGCGAATTAGGGGATTCATTGTTGTAGTAAGAAACAAAAATAGAGGGCAGTAAAAGCTTAATTTTGTCACTCTCACCAACAAACAGGACATACAGTTAAGACTGTTGAGGTGGATTGATCCCTGTTTTAGTCAGTAGCAAACCCAGTATCCAAGATATGAAAATGGATTTTGTCGAAGATATAAACAGGTAGAAGGAAGAACATATTTTAACATTTGCTACACATATATAGAAGGCTACCTGTGAGTCAAATCATGCTCTCCAATAAAAACATGTACATACAACAAAACCCTCATATAAAATATTATTAGCCTATATGAAGAGTTAGTCATATCTGGCAAAACTAGTATTATAAAACATTGTATTTTACAGGGGAGGGATTTTTACTTATATATATGCATTTGTATTTCTCCAAAATTAATTTCACCTTTCCACTCTAATTAAGTTCTCTACATTGTTAAAATCTGAAGTTCCCAAACATGTCACAGTATTTGCTCAAATATGATATGATTTCTTAGAAAAGGCAAGTCTTTCAATCATAAATCCAGGCTCTGCTGTACCATGATCCATTTCTGCACAATTCCCAATGTACAAAAGAGGATTATTACTCTTTTCTCTTCTCCTGTTCCAGAAGACCTACCAAACACAGGACTTCTAACTTTTTTGCAGCCACAATCTTATAAGCAATAGTACCCTGGTATTAAAAAAAAAAACCTGAAAAATACTTTAATGTGAAAATTGCCTAAGAATGGAATTGGCATGTAAATTTTATGCAAATTATTTTATATAGTTTATATTATATACTTTTGTTTAATATGATATTTTTGTTTATCAATTTTATTTCTCATCCCTACATCTAACACACCTATGAACAGGAAAAAATCTGTTGGAGGATATTGCCAAATACAATCCCTGATGTAATAAACCCACCCACTCTCTCTTATTTGGTTGTCTAATTTCTTTTAATTGTAATACAAATAATAGAGTACTTTTATTTTTCTTATAAGTATGAAAAAAAATGTCTAGATTAAATATTTCAGGAATTAAGCAAGGTCATTTTCACACTTTCCAATCAGTCAAAAATCATTTATTAAACACTATGTGCAGGGAATATTCTAAATGAAAGAATTCTAGAGAGATATGGATGCCAGAAACTCTAGCATGCTTTTTGCCTTTTACTTTTATATTTTACACACTAGAATTCAATTTGCTTTGATCTACTCTCTTACAAAAACCACACCATTCCCTTATTCCTTTTGGCTGTTGTATGTCATTCTGTTTTTCTGGGGAAACCAGCACCCTTTTCAAGTGTCATATAAATGGACACACCATAATTCTGGTTCACTGTTTTCTATATGCCATTCTCCAATGATTCAATTTTGAGCAGGTTTTGTCTCAGTGTGCATGGTGTTGTCTTCAGGAGATAAATACATATTTGGATAAGGGTTGAAAACCAAAGCTCAAATCCAGATGTTTGCCTCATATTCTCCTTTTGGGTGCACAGAATGATTAGTCCACCCCCTGGACCTATCTTCATGAGTGTCAAATCCAGAAGAGCTCTCCTTTCTGAAATTCTCAGCAGCTTTACCTCTCATGCAGAAACATCAAGTAGTCACTTCCTCCACCAATGAGAAAAGGCTGGTACAAGTGTCTATATTTGATCCCAGATTTCAGAGAGAACTAATGGATATATTGTATTAGGATTTCTCAAACCCTCCAGTAAAATTCCTTGCCACATGATCAAGGATTTTGAGCTGGAATCAAAGAGTACTTAGAAGTCACCAATTTTAATGCCTTCATTTTAGGGATGAGGAAACCAAGACCCAGATTGGTAAGAGACTCATCCCTTGACGGCAGTGAGTTTTCCATGTTTTCAGTATCTAGCATAGTATCTGGCATGTGGTAGGTACCTATCAAATAATGGTTAAATTGAATTGTCCAGAGTCATAGAAGAATTAAATGAATTAGTCATGACTTGATCCATAATCTTCATGAGACTTACAAAAGAGTTCTCTGACACACAAAAATTCCACTATACTTATTTAGAAAAACAATGAATCACCCAGGACACAGGCTGTTTGATCAGGAAGAGTAAACAGCTCTGACCTTTTACTATTCCTTTTCTAGTAATGTATAAATCTTCTAGAACCCACTGAACAATCCACCAATAGGTATTCATTGATCATTGCTGTGTGCCAGATACTGTGTGTGGCACTGGGGATACAAATATAGTGAATGAAATAATCCCTAAGCAGCCTACATTCAAATAGTAGAGACAAGTGCATATAAAAATATAGACAGGATATGTATAAAGTGAAGAAATACAAAGCAGTTGACTACAAGGTAGTTAGAGAGGGAGGGCACTAGGTAGCAGTGGGGAGAATCAGGAAGGTTATCATGTTAGAACAGGAATTTTTAATTTGAGGTAGAAGGTCCTGGACCTTGGATGGGAAAAAATTACATATTCATTTTCATAAATCTCTAAATGAAATTTAGCACTTCCTTCAATTAGGAATTTCTAAAAATTAAAACACTGTTCTCATTTCTCTTCATGAGACTCTGCTGTAGAAGATTTGAGTCACTTTTTGAAGGAAGAAAAGGATTTAGTGAGGCAGAGAG
Source organism: Myrmecobius fasciatus (assembly GCA_023553655.1). Lineage (NCBI taxonomy): Eukaryota > Metazoa > Chordata > Mammalia > Dasyuromorphia > Myrmecobiidae > Myrmecobius > Myrmecobius fasciatus. The sequence continues at coordinate 65,889 of JAJPUD010005018.1, read as the reverse complement.
GAAGACAAAGTGTGTTCCAGATAATAGGAGTTGACCAATCCAAAAGCCTAGAGGCAATGGTTATGTTAGAGCCAGCTCTAACTACCTCTTGGAATGACTATTAAATTTTTAGTGTGAGCATTTACATCTTAGAAATGAGCAAACATTACAAATCAGGGCTTGATTTATTGCTTTGTTGATTGTCTAGACTTAGAAAAGTGATGGAGAAAATGCTAATAATGCAGATTAAACTTAAAAGTTTGTTAGAGGTACATTTTTAGAGGAAAGAGCCATTTATTAAACATTTGCCAGCACCCCATTGCTCATAAGATAGTGTCATGAGTGAGAGACTGAGAAAAAACCTTCCAGTTAATTTTGAATTTTTTTCTGAACTATCTAAGGAAATTCCTTCATTTACACAGCCTCAGAAATTCTTTCTAGAGTATATAGACATTATCTTAGTATTTCAATAATTAGAACTTGGTGACATCTGAAGAAGACCAGGAGATTTTCAGTATATATGTCCCTCATCTGATTTATAAAAATTTGAAACAAACAAGTCTCATCCCAGAGTGGAGGGACATTCAGTACTTTTTTCCCTGATTTTTTTCTGGTCTCTAATAGTTCCCCATTGACAATAAAACATTCTTAACCCTGTGTTGATTCTTTTGAATACCTTTTTATATGGAATCTTGTCAAAATCTTCTTAGAAAGACAAATAAAATATAGCCTCTGGTTCCTCTCTCTATCCAGATTTTTTTGTTACCTCAAATGGGAAAATTATCAAATAAATAGTTGCTGGGTTAGACAAGCATAAAATTCCCTTACCAGAGCAGTGTTACCTTTGTACCAATAGAATACATTTATTGAAATATTCACCATTATCTATTTTGTCAACATCCCTGATAAAAGAAGTCAGACTCACTCTTCAGTGATTCTGAGTCCCTTCTGGAACAGTGATCATGCCCAGAAATCATATTGGAATCTGTCTGTCCTTCACATAGTGATCTATTTGTTATCTACTTTACATACAACAGACTTAACAAAATATTGTTTTAAAAAAAACTATCTAAGAAACCATCAAATACTACATAAACACTAATTTGAGTTTTTTTTTTCCTGAGAAGGTATAGTTCAAGACCAGTAATTTTATTGGTATAAGAGGAAAAAAATCTATTGAAAATAGCAGATCCCTACTATCAATGCATATTAGTTCCTAATCTGAAATTCATAGCCTAAAACTGTAAGAGTCTTCTTTTTGGTTACTAAAAGTTACTTGCCTGGGCTTACATGGATAGTAGGTACCAGAACTGGTTTTTGAACCCAGAGCTTTCTAACTATAAACCAGCTCTCTATCTACTTTCCTATGATGTCTCAATGCATATAACCTCCAGCTAATTTGCTTTGGATTTTTTTTAGACTAGACTGCTGACTTTGTTAGCATAAGAAATTCTCACTGAGAAACATTTTTTCTACCAATGCAGATCTATAACTGCTCTGCAACCACGTAGCTTCAGATTGCTGCCTAAGGGAATGAAAAATTTAGTGACTTGTGGCTGAAGTTACATGTGAATTCATGTCTTTTAATTTAAAAGGTCAGTTCTATCCATTTTACTAAGCCACCTCTCAGTTTAAAAATATATATTCAACTATTTATGTGATTATTATTATATTGGGAAGACATTTGGGCATGTTTTATCATTTTTTCTTGTATTTTCCTTTAAAACTAAATGGATGCTATTTGATTCTGATGATTTAATTTATAGCTAGTTTGTTAGGAAAGTGATGGAGAAAATGCTAATAATGCAGATTAAACTTAAAAGTTTGTTAGAGGTACACTTTTAGAGGAAAGAGCCATTTATTAAACATTTGCCAGCACCCCATTGCTCAGAAGCTAGTGTCATGAGTGAGACTGAGAAAAAACCTTCCAGTTAATTTTGAATTTTTTTCTGAACTATCTAAGGAAATACTCACCAGTACTTGAAATTCCTTCATTTACACAGCCTCAGAAATGTGTGTCTATACATATATATGTTTATTGTATGTGTGTCCATACATATATATGCTTATTGTATGTGTTTAATATATATTTACAACAGTAATTCACTAAGATCATATATTAAGACATGGCAAGCTGTGATCCATATTAATAATGAATCTCTAAGGTTAAAAATCACAAAATATTGAAATATTGAAGACATTATTCTCATTATGTATAAAACTCCCTATTCATAAACTGCTTTTATTCCATTCTTTGACTTTGATCCTTCAAAAATGAATATAATTCTTTCATTAAAAAACAAAAGCCCAAAACAACAGGAAGATCCCTTTTGCCTCTTCTTGTTTGAATTTAAGCAAAGGCTGGAATCTTTCATTCAAGTATTCAAGAGAATCCGTTGAATTTTGAGCTGATTTCTGCCCTTGATGTATTAAATAATCTTTCTTTTATAGTAAACAGCTTTATAATTCTTTGCAAGAAAGTGTTCAAATTCTTTTGAGCCACACCTAATTTTGTATTTGCATTTAAAATGTCATACTTTCAGACCTTTCTTGTTCTCTTCTGGACTCACTTCTTTTTTTCTTTCTTTTTTCAGTAGAGACTAAATCAGGGGCTAAAGTAGAGTAGCCTCTTTGACAGCTATTCATGGAGAATTTGGGGGAAGTTGGGAAGGGGATGTTTTCTTCTTCAAAGAAGAGCATCTACTATGTACAAGTCATAGTACCTTGTACAGCTAGACTACAGAGAGAATAAAGAATTTAAGGAAGAATACAAGTTTCTTATAATTAAACATAATCTACTAAAGAAAATATGAAGTAGACAAATAACTAACAGACAGCCAGAATAGTTGAATAGAATTGTGAAATTTAAATGAAATAAGCAAGGCACTTTGAAAACCTTTAATTACTATATAAATGTTAACTATTATTCTAGTGGTGGTTGTCATAATTATTATAGAGTACTAATGTCAAATTCTGGAAAATATCTGTTTTAATTCCTCCTTGGACACCTAGATTCTGGGTGACCCTAAGCAAGTAACTTGATCTCTAAATGCCCCTAGATCACTCTCTAAGACTCTAAATTAAAAAATAACTAATGACCAGCATGAGTAAGAACTGAGTTTCTTTTCTGTGAGTTCCCTTCACCGATGAAATAATAAATTAAAAAGAGCCCAACTGGGATGAGGCAGAAAGTGATGTATCATCAAGATTAAATGGAAATACTCAGCCCATAACCATCTTCTTCCTTTTATCAAGACAAGGGAAACAGGCCTGACTCTGCTGCCTCTGCACAAACCTCCCGGGCTACCTTTGTGGCTTATTTTCCTATTTAAGGATGCTATGGCTGTTCATTTTAATCTAATTTTACCCATATCAAATGGAGAGAGAGGAGACCTCTCGAGAAATGCTTCTGCTAGAAGAGACTGGGTATGGTTGGGATAAGGGAAGAAAGAACCTAGCAGGTGTGGGTTTGTTCTGTGAAAACTCTGCTGATCCAGTCATTTCCACAACATATTTGAAAAGCTAATGTGCCTCCATTATTTCATTAGCTTCTATGTTCATAGCTCACGGACAATAAATCTGAGGCACAGAGAGGTTAGTTAAGTGACTTCTTTACTCCAGGCTGCACAAAAACTGAGTGGCAATGCCAGAAATCAAATCCAAAAAGCATGCTTTACCCAACAGGATTCAAGCCTAGTTTTAAAAAGATATGATTATCCCTAACCAATCCTGGGAAGCCAAGGAAACGAAGCAAAAAGAAAGGCATTAAAAAAAATACTCAACAACAATAACAACAACAACAAAAGCAGTAAATAAGGTGACATTTGATCTAATCAAAATCTAGCAAGTGTAGTAGAAAAAATCATCCAGCTTTAATTTTTCAAAAGCCATTAGTTTTCAAATTAGAGAGATTAAGGGGGGAAAATTACCTTAACTGAAATCCAGGGCTAAATTTGGTCAATTTTGTTGTTTATCAGTGCATAAAGTCCTTGCATTTACCATTTGACAAATCTTCTGATAAAACCCTCACTGCAATCAGGTGAAGTAGCTTATTAATGGATCTAAAAAGATGTACAGGATTGCCTCATCCTGAGGCAATTAAGTTTGTGGAGTAAGGGTGTTTAACATCTCTGAGGACTTACTGTAATGAAACAGGTGAGCTTTCTACAATTGGCATTGTTTGTATAATTCAGGGAGTATTAAGGTTGTTTTTTTTTTTTTGTTTTTTTTTTGGCTAATGAATCACTTATGAATTTAGAGTTTTTTGAATACATAAGGAAATGTAAAAGATTGTGCATAAAGGAAGAATAACACAGTTTGGTCATGTTCACATGGAATCCTTCAAATAAACTAGAAATTTTATAAGGTTCAAGAGGAAGAGGAAAAAAATGCAATTGTAACATTTGTATGTTTGAGGAGGTAAGAAGGAAAGAAAATTTTTGTTTATTGACAAAATAAAATGTAAGTTTCTTTTTAAAAGTAAAAAATATAAATAAATGTTAAATGTATAAATATTTTATAGAAAATAAAAATCCTATGGCTTTGGTGTAACATTGATACAGAATATTTGGGTATTTCAAGTTACAAAAGTAACATTTGCTTGAATTATTCAAATAACCTTCTGCAATCTTTGTATTATTTTACTACATAAAGAATGTCCAGTAATGTTTTCTCCACATCAAAGACCACCAAGTTATTGAAAAGATATAATGGCAGACATTCCTTTCAGGAAGGTAAAATTATAGCTATTACCCAGATTGGACTCACTGAATCACACGATGAAGTTAATTTTTACTATTTACATAGACAAAAATGATGAGATGGTTCAGACATACAGTTCAGAAATAGCTTAGATATATTTTTGTTTAATTTCTAACACTATTTTTGCCTGAACTATTTAATTTTTTTAAAGTTTTGGAAACTAAATTTTTATATAAGTTGTCTATATTGAATGAATTATATGGCTATTTTTTTAACTAACTCATTTTTATTTTTGGTATGAATTCGACCTTGTCCTTTATTAATATCTTCTGTTTTTATACCACTTTAAAAAATATATCTCTCCCTTACCTACTTAGTCATTTCTTATAGCAAAGATCTTTAATATATTTTATTTTTTTAATTACATATAAAGATAATTTTTAACATTCATTTTAAAAAATTTTCACTCATTTTAAAATTTTTCCTCCCTCCTTCCCTTCCCCTTTTCCTAAAAAAGAAAGAATTTTAAATTGACTATATATATACATATATATATGTGTGTGTGTATAAATACATACACATATCTGTATATATACCCATTATATATATATAAATACATGCAAACATATATATAATAAAGATTTAAAAAGTAAAACAAAAGTAGTGAACTAAACAAACCAAAATAATGATCACTTCTGACAGTATGTATAATACTCAGTACCCACCAACTTTCACCTGAAATAAAAAAGGCCTTTACATAAACAAAATCCATGCATGAGAGAGAGGTTTATGAATATAGATGTAAATATGAATATAGATATACCTTACTTTTTTTTAAAGACTATCTACAGGGAAAGAGGTAGAGTTTCTATCAAAATTTATCAATAATGTGTTCCAGGACAAAGAAATTATTCCTTCAACTAACATATAAGATATAACTTAGCCTTTCATTTCATCACAGGAAAGTGGTCAGATATCTGTAACCTCCAGGTCATTGCTAAATTTTTCTAAGGTCTTAGATGTTATAATCACATACTCACTTCAATATTTGAAGAATGTTGGCTTTTCCTCACTCTTAATATTTCCTCCATTGATTCCAACAGACACAATCCCTCCCCACTTAGTTCATCGTCTCTGTAAGTGTCTCATGCTGACCAACAGAGAGATGACAAATGTTTAGAAAAAAAGCATATATTGGTACATGTGTAGACATGTAATATATGTATATACCATATCCTAAGCATTTCCAGCTTGTGAGAACCTGCCTCAGTTGGTCCTCCACATTCAGAGACAGAGCCTTAAAGGATCTAGGTGTGACTTCCTGCCATAATGAGGTATCCCAGAACTTCATTAGAAGATTACATACATATAGATATATGATTATATTAGATAAGAGTGATTGAGCAAAAGATCAAGTGATTGTATTGTTCAATGAACCTGTCAATCATTATAATAATTCCAAAATTAGAGTTGCAATGGGATACTCCTTGTGAAAATGGCAGATACTTACCTAGTCTAGTTTTACTTTCAGTGTCAACAGAATAAATGGGTATATGTGTATTTTGGTTGAGGTGATAGAAGAAAAAGTCAAAATGTAATTTTAAGTACTTTCTTCTTGACCAGGCAATCTTTTTGGTCAACTAATTTAAAAATACCTCATTTATCTCATATTCAAAGGAAGTGGCTGCAGCAACCAGGGTAACTGAGTCATTAGAAGCCGAAAACATTGAGATGTTGTACTGAGTCCCTTGAATGATGCTAGAGTGTCATAGCCTAAAGCTAAAGTAACTATCTTAGAATATGAGTGGTGAAGGTAATATCTTATTTTCATATCAATAGAGAAAAAATATGTAATTTTTGGAAGGTGCCAGTGTTGAATTTGTAACAGAAGAGTTTGGCTACCAAACACCAATGGCTACTTTAATATATTGAGATTGGATAATATCTTATTGAGGGATTTTCATCTAGCTTTCTGTTCACAATAGGATGTTTAGGGTTTCATCACTTTAGATCATTCCAAGTGTACCAAACATTTTGAAGCTCAAGAGGTTTCTTCGTCTATTCACTGGATTTATCAGTGGTTTGTTAAAGTTTCTCCATGATAAGAGTATTCATAAGAATGAAGTTGCCTACCATCAAAGTTAGAGTGCTTTTTGTGAATAAATCAACAGAAACTGGATTAGATTTTTTAATGAATTTATGAGATTGTCCTGTTCTCTGATACAAAACAATAAAAAGGGATTATGCCTATGTCTTCAGATAGTAGGGAAAGGACAACTATACAAAGCTTTATTCCACCTTTTGGAAAAAATTTTCTGGGTGCCATGGAAGTGAAAAGCTTTCTACATTCCGATTTTTTCACATTGACTTAAGATTCATATAACATAGTTCTTTATTCTCAGATTTTTTTTCCATTTTTAGGAGAAAATGTTTTTATAAGGAAAATATTGAATAAAGTATTTCATTATTTTCACAATTGTTTTTGTGAATATCATCTTTTGGGGAAAAGGCACTTTTGGTAAAGATTTATACATGTAAATATAGGAAGTTAGAAGCTGAGAACCCTATAAAGGTGATCAGTCTTATCTACCATGCTTTGCCTTTGCTATTCATTATTTTAAATATAGTTCTAATACTCTGTGATTTTATGTGAAACTGTGTTCCCTGAATAATAAGATGTATGAAACAAGCTGAAGTAAATAATTTTCTACTGAAAAAATAAAGTTCATTCCTTCATACTATTTCAAAGATTCAGTAATTATAACAGCCAGAAAAATTAGCATAGGCTCACAAAGCCAGAACCTAATAGAAACTGGGTTGAGTCCAAGAAATCATGTAGGAAGTAATTGTTTGTCTTTGTTATGAGGGAGAGTTGGTGGTAGAAGAGAAGGTTATTGGGAAGGGAAACTGCTATTTTTTAAAAGAAATTTGAAGTACAATTTGTGACAAAAGCTACCATGTTTTTTTATTGATGGTTTTTTTAAGTGGATGTTTCACCTCAATTATATTGAAATCCCTTAAATAGGAAGAACTGGTCCTTATATAATTATGAAGGGCAGAACCCTAAATCAATAGAAACTCAATAAAGATAAATTGATGACATCAACAAGTCAGGCTATTATCAGATTCAAATCTGTCCTGATGATCTCACATATGGGAAATTTTGCATGTTTCTACACCCACATACACATACACACAAATTGTGGTCTTCTTTTATTAATAACTTTGTAACATCTAGAGTCTTCACAATCATGTTGTCTACTACTCGACAGTTATTTTTCCCTCTATCCAACAATCCAAGAATTTAGAATGAGCAAGTTCAACAACATTCCCTCAAATCCTTTGGGAAAGATTGAAATTTCCCTATATTCTACATAAAACTTAAAAGAGCTTCTTCCCACCTAAGTGATACGTGAAAATCTCAGAGACTTTGGAAATAGATGACTGTTATTTATGTCTGGAGATGATTCTCAAGAATTTCTTGAGTAAGAACATAGGAAGATTTGCATGACCTAATATGAAGTAAAAGGGCATAAATAATAATTACAACCATATAAATAAAAAGAGCACTAAGTGGAAGCCATATTCAATGCAACTAAAAAATGAACCATTTCTACCATGAAGAAAAAGTTTGGAAACATAATTCTCTTTTTTAGGCAGAATAGTATAGGTCTACAGGGACACAAAGTCAAGTATACTCATTTAACTTTACCAGTTTTCTCTGTTACAATGAGATTCAATTTTGTGTGGTTTGGAGGGTACATAGCAGTTTCAGAACTAGTATAATTAATTAATAATTAATGACTATAAAAGTCATCAATAATTATTAAAAGAATAGTTTGAGTAGCACTGGGGACAGGTTTTGTTGTTGTTTTAATGGTATTCCACCTCCATTACACTCTTATTTTGTCTATTTACAGAACCATGCAAATAAAAATTTTAAAGCTACCATCTCTAGCTTGTTCCATAAAATTTTAAACATTCTTTCTCAAAACATCAATTCCTCCATTTTTTAAAGTTCTTTTCATTTGCCTCATGACAATCTGTTCATATTTCTTTTGTGGCTGAGGTAGCCAAAACTTAACACTCCTGCAGATGCTGTCTCATCAGAGTCCTGGGGAAATTGAATGCCACTTATTTTTTTCCCTTGACACATTGTTTCCTCATAAGGAACCCAAAATAACATTGACTCTAAAAATTTTGATAGCATCAGATTTAAAGTTAAAACTCTAAAATACTATCCTATCCCTTAACAGGTATCTTGTAGCAATATTTTTTTTGTAGAATTCTTCAATTAATGGCTTTATTTAATGACTGTTCTGAATGCAATCAACAAGACAGAGTATTTCCACATAAGTGCACATGCACACATACACCTTTTTTAACATGATTTTAATTTTATTAGACCATTTTCAATCCTGTTTTGTCCATAAAGAAGCCACAAATTGAAGTGTGGCAAGCATTATACATTCATCTTTTTATCAATAAAAAAGAAATGGAATTGAAAAGATAAAGCTGAATGTAATGGCATCAATATTGTGATCCTAAATAGTCAGCAACATCAAGGCAGACACTGACCTTAAAATAGTCCTTAAAAAAAGATTAAGGCAACTGAGATTTTTGGCATTCATTTTTAATCCCACTGTTTCCTTATGTAATACAATCCAGCAAAGGCTCAAGGGAATGGGGAAGGAGCAGGCAAGCTAGTAATTCACTTATTTTTATTTATTTATTTTTATTTTTTTTAATTTATTTTTTCTTTGCAAAACATATGTATGGGTAATTCTTCAACATTAACCCTTATAAAGCTTTCTGTTACAAATTTTTCCTCCCTACTCCCTACCCCTCCCCTAGATGGCAGGATATCCACTACATGTTAATTACATTAAAATACTTGATAAATCGAATATATGTATACATATTTCCACACCTATCATTGTTGAATTCACTTATTTTTAAATGAAGGAAATCTATGTTTGGTGCCATGCTTCATCCCCTTAAGAGGTAAACAGAACTGAGAGTGATGAGAAAGCAGAGATAAGTACCATAACCCTAGTTAGAAAAACTGTAATCCATAATATTTGAAGCAGAAAGGAAGCTTATACCTAGTCTATAAATTCTAATCTGGGGTTTGTGAATGTGTTTGGTGATTTGAAGGAGGAGAAGAAGAGACATTCACACAGACAGATAGAGATAGGTTGATAGTAGTAGTAGTAGGAGGAGGAGGAGAGAGAGAGAGAGAGAGAGAGAGAGAGAGAGAGAGAGAGAGAGAGAGAGAGAGAG
>JAJPUD010005018.1:35892-55916 GCA_023553655.1 Myrmecobius fasciatus | reverse complement strand
GAGAGAGAGAGAGAGAGAGAGAGAGAGAGAGAGAGAGAGAGAGAGAGGTAGGTAGTTAGGTAGGTAGGTAGGAAGATAGATAGTTGACAGATAGATAGATAGATAGATAGATAGATAGATAGATAGATAGATAGATAGATGATTGATAGATTTCAATAATTGGTTCTATTTTTAATCTTATATTTTTTTTATTTAAAAACATTATCCTGAGAAGGGATCCATAAGCTTCACTGGACTTCTAGAAGGGGCCATGACAGGAAACAAGTTAAAGACTCCCTGATCAAACCCAACCCCTTCTTGTTACAAGGAGGAAACTGAGTTTCAGACAGATGATAACAATTTTAAGATAACAATTTTAATTAACAATAATAAAAATGTGAACTCAAGCCCTCTGATTGCAAATCCAGAGACTTTTCCACTCCTCATGAATTTCCTCTTGTACTATGTGAACATGGATTGTCTTGTAGTAGTAGTAGTAGTAGTAGTAGTAGTAGTAGTAGTAGCAGTAGCAGTAGTAGTAGTAGTAGTGGTGGTAGTAGTGGTAGTAGTAGTAGTAATAGTAGCAGCAGCAGCAGTAGTAGTAATAGTAGCAGCAGCAGCAGCAGCAGCAGCAGCAGCAGTAGTAGTAGTAGTAGTAGTAGTAGTAGTAGTAGTAGTAGTAGAAGTAGTAGTAGTAGTAGCAGTAATAGTAGTAGTAGTAGTAGTAGTAGTAGTAGTGGTAGTAGTAGTAGAAGTAGAAGTAGTAGTAGTTGTCGTCAAGTGTTACCCCAATATCTAAACTAACCCTTACCTAACTGAAGTTAGATAACTTAAAATACAGGGAAACCCCTAGGGCCCAAAAGGAAAACTGTTATTTCACCAGAGCCTGCATGACTTAACCATCTGTCCTCAAGGACAACATGAGACATCCTCTTAGCCCTATGCAAAAACCCCTCATAGATATCTTCTCCTCATTCTCCCCTAGTGCACACTGAATAAACACAAATTTGACATCCTGTGCTCAATCCCCCTGCAGGCATGACAGGGAAATTGCAGCAAGCCGCCCCCCCCTCCTTCTCTTAAGGCCTCTAGGGATTGTTTTTCAATCAGTCCCCTCTGGAAAATCTTGGGCAGCATGAGGCCAAAGGACATTCTGGTAATCCCCAGATAAGGAACTAACATGGCTGGCTTTTTACTTCTATACAACTATCATTTATGGCAATAAGGACCCTCCTTCTCATGGCTTTTGCTCCTTATAAGCTGAATCCTCCCTTCATTAAGACCTGCTTAGATTTGAGACCTTCCCCCTTACAGCCAGGAATTTCAATAAATCTCCACATCAAATTCTTGTTGGGTCTTATCTTGAATCGGTTTCCCTATAACAGTAGTAGTAGTATTAGTAATTGTGGTAGGGGTGGAAATGAAGATTATGACAATGATAATAGCATTTGTTGTTGGGTTCTAATGTTTGCAAAATGTTTTATATTATGCCATTTGATCCTTTTAACAACCCTCTTAGATAAGTGCTACACCCATTTTACTAATGAGGAAGCCAAGACTCAGGAAAATTAGATTATTTGCCCTGGTTACCATAACTAGTTAATGTAATTACTAATAATTCAATAATTATGAGTAATAGTTTTGAGTATGCAAATGGTTGTCAAATGCTTTGCATTTTTAAATGTTTAAGATTTTTTGCAGAGATTTAAAAGTCTAGTTCTAGATTCAGTTTATTTCCATGTTTGGTTTTGATGGCTATCATAACAGGAAAAGATAACTCACAGAAAATATATAACTCCAGATGGGGTAAGTACATCTTTGGCTTTTTCTAAATCATATTTTCATTTTTTGATCCTATCCACCAATTACTTAATGATTTGTGCTGAAATTCAGCTATTAAATTTCTGTCTCCTATTATGTCAATTAATTGTTCTTGAAATATAATCATTAAGCACTTCTTTTTTGTATTTTTAACAAATGAACTTAAAGTTTTCTGAAACTTCTATTAAGAAATCTTAAGAGTTTGAAAATTTTTGATGCAATGTTTAAAATGCATAAATGTAAGAGTTTTATTGGTGAAATATTTGTGTCATTCAGAAACAAAAAGAATTTTAATGTCTTGATAGTTATGATAATTTCATATTAGCATTAATTAATATCTCAAGGCAAAACATACACATAGGGTGAAGTCCATCATTAATGATAGTGGATATAAATCTATACTTCAAATAATTTTCTTGATAATTTCCATTTTTTTCAGCTCTCTCATAATGTGGACAAAGAGCTCATACTAGAAGCAATAACTGTTTGATTTTCTTTTTGTTCATTTGTGTAAATAGTATCTTCAGTTGGTTGCTCATTTTGTGAGGATAGTTAGGGTAAAACTAAAATTAACTATAAGTTAGTGAAAGAACTAAGAGGAGTCCCCAGACCTATTGTTTCCCAGTCACTGCAGTGTTCTATCCAGTGCCGTGAGACCTTTCTTTAAGTTGTATGAAAATCAGAGAAAATTTGTGCTAAATATGATGAAAATTATCATTTGTCTCATAAAAGAAAGTACAGTTACCAAGTCACCTGATAGAACATAAGAACACATATTTTCCCTTATCTTCTCTTTCAAAATTCTCCAAAACATAAATGATGCACCAAAGATAAAGAAGCTTCATTTTCTCCATTTCTTAGGACCCACAGAATCCAAAAGAAGGTATGGGGGAAAGAACCCATAAACTGATTCTTGCTGATTCTAAGCTGACTCAGCACCCTTGCCATCTTTGACATAAACCTTTGCAACACTATAGGCATCAAGGTTCAACTGTACCCACACAAGCTCAGAAAAAGCCAACTCCACATGCTCCCTACCCTTTTTCCAGTGCCATGGAGAGCACAGGTCCAGGGTGTGGAAATCTGCTCTCAATTCAAATAGCTTGTGGACCTCTGCAATATTCCAAACTATAAAAACTCACTGGAGTGACACAGGAAGTACCTGGTGGTGAAAGATCTCTTCAGGAAAGCCAGAAACAGAAGGAAAGGGGCAGAACAGGTTTATGTGCCTAAAACCCAGCTCAACATTACATATCACCTACCTTCCTCTCAGAGTCATTAAAAAAAAAAAGAAAGAAACCAAGCCACAAAAAGCAACCCTGTAGCTTCCACGTGATTTTGGTGCTAGGCCAGTGAATTGAGGAATAGGACACTGAGACAGGAGACAATGGGAAAGGATGAGTAAGTAGAAGTAAGGTGTAGCCCCTAATTGAGACCAGTTCTATCCACTCCTAAGTCACTTGGGGCAGAGATCTAGGATGTTGTACCATGAATTGCCCAGCATAGAAAGAGGTTGAGATGCTTTGAGAATCAGCATTAAGGAAACTACCATCAGAAAAAACAAACAAACAAAAACAACACAAAAAAAAACAAACAAGTGAGCCTATCAGAAAGCAAACAGATAGAAGTAACCAAATATCTGGGGGGAGGAGGGGAGATCCTCAAAGATCTTAACCATAAGCAAATAAATCAACAGGAAAATAACTAACAACAGAAAAAAAAAATGGCTTCTAGATCCAGTAAAATAGTCCAGCCATCTATGAATAAGTATGATCTATGAATAAATACAAAGGGAAATGATCCAATGCTTTATGAAACAAAGAACCTTGTATAATAGGAGGAGTACACAAAACCATAACACCCTCTTTCTAAGTGGTTCAAAAAAATGAGAAATATGAAAATTGTCATTATAGCAAAAAGAATCATCAAAATAGAGAAACTGAAATCTACAATGGCAAATATCACCAAAATTAAAAAGAGAGAACAAAAGAGTGGGAATGTAAATAGAAATGAAGGACAATCTAGGAGAAAAGAAAAAAATAACACTTTTTTAAAGTATGTTCACTATACAAAATGTATATTTTACCATATACTTATCTCAAAAACAGAAAGTATTGATCAAAAGCTTCCCAAAAGAACATGATGACGAAAAAAACAATTTTTAACACCATAATATAGGGAATAATAGGAGAAAACTGTCCAGAATTTTTAAATACACAACATGAAATGCCAATTGAAAAAATTCACAAATTCTTTCAGAAGAAAAAAACAAGGCTAAAAATCTCAAGAGACAGTGCTGAATTTAATAATTCAGTTGAAAACAAGGTCTGGAAATGATCAGGAGAAAAACCTTCAAATACAAGGAAAGTTTAATTAATACAAGACAATTCTGCAGCCACCATAAAATGTAGAAGGGAATGGAATAATGTGTTCTGAAGAGAATGGAGTTCAGGATGCAGCCCAGAACAATCTCCCTTGAGTTTAACCTTAATTTTTTTTAATGGACAGTCAATAATAAAGAGACTTTTGAAATAGTTTTAGAAAGAAAATAATACCTGTAGAGTTTACTTCTTTAAAAGCCTAGACAACAGAAATTCAAGAGGCATAAATAAAATCGGCAGTCAAGGGCAATAATAGTGACAACAGAAAGAACAGTAAAAAGCTTCTAAATGTACACCAGAAGATAGGAGTGATGATACAAGTCTGGGGAAGATAACTGTGAAAAGGTGCACAAGGGGCATTATAAACAGAATCTGGTGACCCCTTGCCTACAAGTGAATCATTGCTTTTTGTGGGATCAATTACAACCTGAGAATGTACATGAAAGAGGAGAGGAGAACTAAAGGAGAAAGAGGAATGTGTGATATGAATAGGAGAACACAAAGACTAACAATGAGAGCAAAGTGACCCTTGTGGTCTTAATAAAAGAAGATACTGAAGAGGAATGGGTTAGAAGAGGGAAAGATTAGAAAGAGGGAGAAAGGAGGAGACCTTGCTAGTGGCAGGAGGTTCAACTACTGTTTTGGGTAAAGAGAAATGATCTATCAAGGGAAATATGAACCTTGTACTGGGTGTGATCTCGGAGATGTGGTGTTTGAAACTTCCACTTATCCTACTTTGAGAGGAAAAAGTTGGAATTCTTAAGAGCAAATGATATCTAAGAGAGTGGAAAGGCACAGATCCAAATTATGAAACCAATAGAGGGGAGTATAGATCAGTGGTAGACTGTGAAATTAAGGAAGTAGTTGAAGGTCCTATCATGGGATAGTATCCATCCTGAAACTTGATATAATCAGCATTGTTCTGGAAGTAAGGCAGAAAGAAAAAGGGGAAACTGCAAAGCAAGTTCCATAAAGGAATAGCTTAGATACTGACTAGAAGGGAGAAGCTAAAATGTAACTTGAAAGTTTTGCTTGCCATGAAAGTAGAAAAAATAGACTAGATAATAAAGGAGAGGAAGAGAGAATCTACTTAACTGATTTGAGATGATAGAAAAAAAAGGATCAGATAAAAACCAAAATAATCAGATAAAAGTGAAAAGAAAAAGACCCTAATTAAAAACACAAACAAAACAAAATGGAAAGGTCTAACAAAGGGGAAGAAGGATCAGGGGTGAGAATGGCAGAGCCCCCTTTAAAAAGATTAAGGTACTGAAGGATGATGGTACTATGTTTTCAACAGGTTTCTTACTGATATTAGTTTATTGTCTATGGTTCTATTCCACATAATGTAGTATCCTTGTTTCTCCCCATTTTCGTTTAGATATTTGTTCTTGTTTCATCAGATAGCAAAATTACAAATCCTGATTTTTTTGTATTCATTTGATGCATAGTAAAATTTTCTCTAACCCCTAAACTTTATTTTGTGTATGTTTTTGTTACGAAAGGAACAGATTATAAAGTTAAGTTTTCTCATTCAATCCGTCACGCTTTTTCATTGGACTGGATTATTTAATCCACTCACTTTCAAAATTATAAAACAGGTTTATACATTACTCCTGTCACTAACATTGTGATTTTTTTTAAAGTTAGGATTGAGAAAGTTAAGGTCATTCATCCATGACTTCCATTTTTTCATATTTTCCATATCTCAAAACTCTTCTTATATTTTCAAGTGTCTTCACCACTGAGAAAGAGATAGCTCTTTTCCTTGCTAAAGCTAACCTTTCTATTTAATCCTATTTCATTGAATTCAATAAACCCTTAACAGTCATTTATTAAATGCATGATAGCATGGAAAATGCAAGCACAACCTACAACCCTGTGCATACATATGTATACATAGATACACACACACAACACATATGCATTCATGCCCAGAGACAGAGATACTGTTTTCAAGAATCTTACATTTTACTAAAGAAAGACAAATTATACTCTAAGAATGTCAATGTGACAAGGTGACAAGAGGGATTAGAGAGTGTTGAGAATGGAGCAGAGAATGAGAAGATTCATACAATAGTTGAAGTAAAAAGTAAGGAGGGCCTGAACTACAGTAGTGGTCAGAAGAGGATGGCTCAATCAATATATGTTGTGAAATTAAAATTAACAATACTGTCATCTCTTACAAGATTGCCATATCCAGTATTCTACCTGTCTCATATGAATTCAGTTTTTCCTTGACTCCTTCTCTAAAGTATAAACATATTCAAATCAGAGCATCACAGACTTGGAACTAGGAGGAATCTTGAAAGTCATCTAATCCAACTCCTTTCCTGGAAATGATAAAAGCTAGACCTGAGAAGGAAAAAGAATTCTGCAAGGTCTAACAGATAGTGCAGTGTCATAGCAATGGTTTAAATTCAAGGCCTCATGGCTCTGAAACAAGCATTCTTCCCTCTGCATCATTCTGAATCCTCACTATCATCATTGAAAATTACCCATTTGGTCTTGCCACCACCTCTGTGTATTATTCTTTTTTGTCTCCCTTTTACACTAAACTTCTAGAAATAAAACTCTATATTCCGTGTTTCCACTTCTCTACCCACTCACCCACTAAATTTAATCCCAAGTATCTGTAGAGTTTCAGATCCACATCCCCAATAGTCCTGAATAGAGAATCATGTTAGAAACATAGTTAGAACATAGTTTCTCTCTTTGAGAGAAAGTGGTCAATCTAATCCTCTTATTTCACAAATGTCCCCTTGACTTCCTCTACATTCCAAATTGAACTACTAGATATTATTTCAACTCACAATAGTTCAATATTACATTATCTATCTGTGGGCTTTCATATAAGTTTTCTATTCCTCAACATCCTCCTTAACTTTTTGCCTCTGGATCTTCATTATCTTTCATAGCTTATCTTAAATGTGATCTCCTCCATGAAACTCCTGAACCTCCAAGTTAAATCTCCTTACTCAAATTAGTCATTTTTAACATATTGCTTATATTGAAAACCTGAAAAATAGAATGTAAGCTCCTTAAGGGCAGAAGATGTTTTGCTTCTGTTCTAGTATCCCTAGTCTAGTGATATGTCCATAGTAGATGCTTCAGAAATATTTCTTGAACTCAATGGAAATCAAAATATTATAAGTCACATTTTCAGGGAACAGTATTTATATGATTTCTCCTATACGAAATTATTCTTTTAGATTTATACAGCCTAATTTTCTAAGCATATTCCTTTTTACCTTTAATGTAAACCTAAATCATTTACATTTTCTTTCTAAAGAGGTTGTCACTGTCCTTAAGTGTTTTTGAATCAAAACATCAATTTGTGTCCCTCCCTAATCCCCTACCTACCCAGCACCTATATTAATTAATTAAATATGAGTTCAATGTACTGAGGAGTAGGATAAGCTCTACATCCAACTAGGTGTCTACTGTAATAAAACCTCAAAAAATCATGTGTAAGGAAATGGAGATGATTCTTTTCTTACCACCCTCTCAAAAAAAGTGGATGTATTCTCAGAAAGTAAAGACAATATCAGAAGTAATGATGTATTAAAGGGTTCATAAGATATTAACACCCACTAATCCTTTTACAACATCTAAAGATGTTTCTATGATAGAATTAAAGAGAACAATCTCATTGGAAGAGTAAAAATTAAGCTCAACTTTGATGAGCTTTCCTTTACAAGGAGAAGAGAATTTCTATTTCCTTGTACTTCCATTCCCTTTAACCATCAGTCGTATGAACCTAAAGGAGAGCAACTCAACCAATAGGCAAAGGGATCTATTGGGAGTCAAGACCTACATTTCAGATAGACAAAAACAAATTAGCAATCTCTTGAGAGAACCAGCTTCAAGGAACATGATCTATGAAAGTAGGGAAGAAAATGGGATTTGACTATGCACTCAAAAGAGAGCTAGTTTTGCCAGTTTAAGATCATACAGTGGACAGGAGCAGAACTTCACTATTATTCTATTCTAGTCGAAGATTTATGGGAGAAATGTTCTGTAGCTATCATTTTTACCATGCCATTAGTAAATGCCTTCAATAAAAGATAGCTATTTATAAACCAATTGTTGCTGGCAAGTGAATCGATGGGAGCTCATGAGCTATATAGCAGTAAGATCCTGGATACACAAGGTACCCTAGATCCTAAAAATAGCAACTACTCTCTGGAGACCTGATCCTCAAATACTATATAAAGAGACAGAATTTATCTCATAATGGGTGCTACACGTATATACATACATAATGTGCCTATGGTCAGATCCTCCTCCTCAGGACCCTTCAGTTTTGTTTAGTCATTTTAATTCTTATCTAATAGCATGTCATTCAGAATCAATATCATAATTATACCTTTATGAATTTATTCAACAAATATTTATTCAATTCCAGAATCATGTTTGAACACTTAGTATGTGTCAGTCAACTATGCTAAATACTAAGATATGGTTCAGAATTGTAAAAGATAAAGTCCTTGCCCTCTAGGAACTTATAATCTTAAATAAAATAAGTATATCCTCAATAAATGCTTAAAATAAGTAACTCATACAATCATGCAGATGATAGGAAATGTCTTGATTCTAATATTTTATTTCCATTCATTTGCACATAAAGGAAAAGAACATGAACCTCCCTCTATATCTCTGACAGTAAATGAAAGATTAATTCTTGCAGGCAGTTGCAATTTAACCAAACTTCACTAAATAATGACTGGGGGATAGAGGGTACTTGTATAAAGAGGATCACGGTATCAGAAGACTCAGGACCTGAATTCCTGCTTTATTGCTTACTAGTCACTTACTAACAATGAATAAATCACACCTCAGAGCATCAGCCTCCTCATCTGTCAAATGGGGATAGTGCTTCTATTACCTTCTACCAGCTATTATTGATGTCAAAATCTCTCAGCTGGGTCTAGTAGAGAATAGGTCAAGATGGTCCATATATTAACATGGAGTACTTTCAGGAAAACAAACTCTTCCTAGCTACCTAAGAAGTACCATTAGAGGTATGTTTTTACTTTTTGGTGAACTAAATGGGTTCTTCAAATATCAAAAATCAAGTTCTCATGCAACAGCTTATTATATAATTAAACATCTATTTATCATTGCATATTCTATAAGATTTGTACACTAGCTAAATGTCTGGTTATATTGCATTATAATAATGAGTGGTAGCTAAATGGAGTTTTTTTAACTTAATAGTATCATGTGTCATCAATAGAGATATATTTATGATTAGATTATTGAGAAACAACATGGAAATTCCCAATCATTCACAAAAACATTACTATACTTTCACAAAGTTGTATTTGTCTATTCTTGATATTTTTTAAACTAACATAACATCATTTAACTCACATTCACAGTTAATAATTGAAGTTGGTAGTTCCGACTATTATATTCTTTTGCCATAATTTATCACAGTTATCCAGAAACATTAGCAATTGTATGCTATTGAAACAGCAGAGATAGTAAATGCATTTTTCCCTTTCGAATGAACACTCTCCTCCCCCCCAAAATATATTAAATAAATATATTAGCTATCAATCATAATTTTATAAATTAATTTTTTATGATTTAAACATTTTCTGTGATTTTTACCTGTCAAAAATGAAAGTACAGAAGAGCTTAACAAACACCTCTCTCTTTTGTTATTCAGATTGTTATTCAGATAGTCATTGTGCCTTGAAAGTTTACTCAGACAAAGGGTGATAAGACAACAAAATCCAAAAATATATCTATTTCTTAAAATATAGCAAGTGATAATAAGAAGTCATTTATTGTTTTTAACTTTGGTAATGATGATGGGGTTTCTAACTATTCCTTAATTCCTTATTTCTGACTATTCCTTAATTCGGTAATGGTAAGCTTTCATTTTACATTTTACAAACTATTCTGAAATGTATTATTGTATTTGATCCCCATAATAATCCTATGAGGGATGATAGAACCAGTAGGCTTATCCTTATGTTTCAGAAATGGATAAAAGAATGGTCCCAGTAGCTTTTCTCTGTCCACACCCCACAATTTTTCTTCTTGCTGGATAGTCACTAGCATGCTTGATCCAATTCTGTGGCTTTGTCTGAGGAAACTGAGTCTCAATTTGACTTGTTCCATATTAAAACTGCTTGTAAATAGAAGA
Source organism: Myrmecobius fasciatus (assembly GCA_023553655.1). Taxonomy (NCBI): domain Eukaryota; kingdom Metazoa; phylum Chordata; class Mammalia; order Dasyuromorphia; family Myrmecobiidae; genus Myrmecobius; species Myrmecobius fasciatus. Next base: position 45,575 of record JAJPUD010005018.1, on the reverse strand, counting down.
GCTGAAAATAGAATTCAGGTTTTCTAGCTCTTCTACCAAGGAGTGTCCTTTCAATCAAGTCAACAGCCTCTAGTTTGACTGCCATGTTTGAAAAACATAGAAAAAGAACCTCTTGCTACAATCACTAGAAACGAAATCCTATTTAAATATTGAAGGACTATGGCTTTTTAGGAAATCCCTACAATTGTCTGGAGAAAGAAAGGATCCTTTTACAAAGATGGAAATAAATTTAGAAATTAAAAAAAAACAAGAAAAAGCTTTTGTAAATTAGTGCTTTGTATAAAATTAATATCTAAATTTTCCCATATTTGCTTGCCACAGATATATCAAGAAAGGAGTGCTCAAAAACACTTGATAAATGACATTGTAGTAATAAAAATTATATTTAATAATACTAGAATGTGAAGAAATTTAGGGAGGGAACAGAAAAAAAATGTGTTTGTCTTAGTAATTAATTTGTGTAAAATCTAGCATAGAATTTCTGATTTATTTGCTGATGGGAATTACCTTCACTGTAAATATTTGGGGGAGTTGAAGTATATAAATATGTAAAAAAAAATAGAACATTTTACTTTGATAAATTCCAAAGAGTAAAGTGTCATTTACTGCTTTTCCAAGATGACAAAAAACCCTGCATCTTCATTCTGTAATATCCTAACTTAGGAAAAAGTCTCATATGGTCCTAAATGCCCAAAAACCTAGAGAAATAATTGATCAACTTTCAGAAATTTCTGTGTAACTGTGTCATGCTTGGACATATAGTTTATACATGGAATTGCTTAATAAATTTTTGATATGTAACCTGGAAGAAGCAAGTAAGCCCATGAATTAAAGATAGGGTGTTTATTTTGTATACTTTAAAAAGACGTGCCAAACTCCCAATCTTAGAGGCATTTACTCAGCATCCACATGTGCTTGGACAGACTCATACTTTCATTACTCCACTATGTGATGATCTGAATATTGTTCTCTATTCTCTATATTTGTTTATTCAAATTAATTTTCTTAACTAATATTCTGGCAATCCCAATTTTATCTTCTTGACTTCTCTTTTCTATCTCTTTTTTCCCCTTAGAATGACTGATGTCTATTTATTATCTTTTAATTTCCTGAACAGCCTAGTAAAATTACAATGGTGAGTCTCCCCTCCATACATATTTATACATGTTATGGCTATGGAATCGGACATCTCTGCACATACAGCATAGCTAATGGTGGGGATAAAAGCTATTTATTCTGGGAATTCTGAATATATTATTGTTGGAACACTGGCACATTGATAAATAATTGTAGCACTGCAAAAGAATAGAGGCCCAGGAACTCTGATCCCAGGCTTTATCCCAATTGGACCCATTTCCACTGCTGCCTATAAACCACTAGCTGTATTGAGCTCTATGAATAAGTAAATGTACATAAGAAAGCCCTCTGGGAATGTGTGAGGGGACTAGTTAGGTCCTAGCCAAGCTGGAAAGGATCAGCTAATTAAATAATGAATCTACCATTTACTTTCAAGATGAAAATCTCTTAAAGGTCAAAGAATCGCTCAAATATTTGGAATAATACCAAACACATCAATTTTTTTTTGTAAATTTATGAATCAATTCCCTTTCTTTCCAAAAATCTTCACTGAAGACTTACATATTCTGACTTTTTCCAGTTTGGGGAATAAATTTTAAAAGGCAAACTAATTTTAAAAACAGGACTCAGTCATCCTAAGAACCTGCAAATGCAGTAGTTGGACACAGAGAATTGTGAAAAATAGTTCTAAGATATTGGTGCATTTTTTAAACTTCCATTTGAGAAAGTAATAGAACGTTTCACTCTGCATCTAAAACATCCAAACATGATTTTACCCAAGTAAAAAATGAATACGAATTTTGTTTGGTTGTGGTTGTTTTATGCTTTTGTTTTTGTTATTTTACGGAAAGAAAAAAAAACTCCTGTTTTGATTGGGGAATTAGAAACAATGTGTGATAAACTGAGAGCCACTTACCAAGTTTACATAAGTGTTCTCATTGACTTTTCTCTGTTCACTCTCTCCTCCCCACTCCTCCCCTACTTTCTCTTCTTCCTAGGCAGTCAGTATGAGCTGTTTATGAGATGCATCTAATTGCAGCTTCTTTTTTTTAGAATTATTCTAAATCTAGAATGGAGGTTTTAGAAATTTTATTCTTTTCCCGATTTCTTTTTATTCTTAAACTTTTACAGCCAGATTGACTTGATTGCTTTAACTTGATCAGTTTTTTTTTTTTTAAAGGGGGAGCAACACCCACGTCTCCCAGCCTTTCAAAGAATCGCCTGCTAATTCCAGCAGTGGCCCTGGGGTGCCTAAAGGTAGACTAGTGCAAAAGCATTAAAGGAACAAAGTTGGGAAATGAAGTATGTCACGACTTCAGGGGGGAAAGAAAGGGAAAAAAAAATCCTGCCTGTCCCTCTCCTTCCTCCCCCTTCCCCTTTTCTAAAAAGTTGACATCAACTGGGTTGAAAAGTAGGTTAATTAGAAAGGAGTATCTCACTAAGGGCTTCCAGCAGGGGTTTTCAGGTGTTGGGGCTCCTGCAAACTCTTTGTGCGAAGTGAGCACTGTAGCCTTCCAGAGCGCTATTGATTAAAGGCGGGAGTCCAAAGTAGAGCTGATGCCATTTGAACACAATGGTGTAATTATTTCTCCAAAGTTCCATCCTCCGCCTAGCTTGTTGCATAATTCAAACATAATTAGGTTGGCTGTGGTTTTGTTTAAAGGCTTTGTTTTATGAGGTGATTTTAAAAAGAAAAACTTATTTACTGTGTGTGTGTGTGTGTGTGTGTGTGTGTGTGTGTGTGTGTGTGTTCGCCTCAAGAGTACCTCCTGGATGCTCTGGAAAAATGATTATAGGCAGTTTTCCCTCGTCTGCCTACAGAGTTCAAAAATTCTTTCTTGCAAAATCGAAGTCTTCTTTCCAACCAGTTGCCGCCATCACCCCTCCCCTTTCTCCATGCTGGTGTCATGGAATGGTATTTGACTGTATTCTGCTGGGAAAACCCCAGGCTTGTGCTAACATGAAAATGCTAAACCTTTCTTCCTTGAACTCCAAATATCACACATTCTGCTCGCTGTGGCTTCTTCCCCTAGTCCGCCTTGTCCACTGATGCAGGTAGACTCCTGGAAGGACTGTGGTCAATCCACAGAACAGGGACTTGTCAATCGCGAGTCAATCGCGGGACAGTCGCAGTAATACCAAAAGTTCAGACACTGAACAATACCCCAAAAGGACCGTCGAATTTTGGGGAAATATAGACGCTTTGATTTGTTGGTCTTTTAAATTTAGCCCAGTTGTCATTTATTACTTAGTTGGATGAAGCCGGGCCGGAGGGGCAAAGTAATGATAATCCCGGGATGAAAAGAACCCTAAATAAGAATGCACTGCCCAGAATTCATCCCTGTCAGCATGGCGACGCTTTTGTATCTTTCAGTAACACTCGATGAAAATCAAGAGAAAAAAAAAAGAAAGAAAGAAAAGAAAATAAACACTACGATGCAACTTTCTCTCTCTCTCTCATCCCCTCCCCCTTTCTCCTCTTTCACTTATTTTTTTTTTTTAAATCTACGGGAAATGAACTAATTTTGTTTTGATCTGCTGTTCCCCTATATCACCTCCTAAACCTCTAGCCAATGGAAGAGCCCCGGTCCTGCTCTCCCTTCTTCTCGAACTAAAGAGTTGAGGCAGAAAACACTGCTTGATTCTCAAACACCACCGGCAAAAGGGATAGAAGGAAGAAAGAAGTGAGTGAGTTCTGGTGAAAATCGGAAACCGAGCAGTGAGGTCTTTCTATAAACAGATGGAATGTCTATTCCAGGGCAGTCAAGCGATGACCTAGGCCAACGGAAATCCACAAAGAAGTACAACTTTTGAAGCTCTCCAGGGGGTCCAGGGCAGCTTTGGATCCAAGCTGGCGGCCACTCGAAGAAATTGAGTCTTAAATCTGTCCAGTACGGCCCTAGTCTGTTCAGACAGGCCTCAAAACCCAGGAAGAGGGACCTTGGCTTGAGCATTACCTGAAAATGCAGAGCCCGCAATTTGCAAACTGCATGCTCCACTTTTTTTTTCCGCCAGTAGATTGCAATTGATTACTGTGGCCCACTCTCTCTGCTTCTCTCTCCCATCCCCCAGCTAGAGCTGGGGCCCGGGGGACAGCGAGATCTCAATGAACCTGTGGGTGGTTTTCGAGTTGCCTTTTCAAAAGCCTCTCAAGCAACTGGGGTAAAATGCAGGGACCAAAATGAAAAGCTTTCCCATATCTTCGCCAAGTTAATGTAGGTTAAGCCATCCCTTACCCGCTCGGTGAAAACCCGGGTGTAACTAACCTGGAGCAGTCCTTGACAGTTTCATGAAGGGGAGTGTATGGGTGGGGGACGGACAAAAGAGGTTAGTGGGAAAGAGAAGGGGTATCTGGAATTATTTACACCAAGAACCACGTTCGTTTACTTCGTCCAGTTATTTAAGGTGGGTATGGAGGGAGAGAGATGCAGTGAGACCTGTCGCCACCCTAGGAAAATGAAATGCGGATCTCTAAATGATTAAAGAGCTGGTAGTGAACTGTAAATTAACATCCTCGGGCTTAGTTAGGATATTGCCTTTCAGTTCCTTGTCTGGGACAGCTTCCTATCCCGGCAGCTTTGTGAGCCCAAGTGGTTAATGGTGTGAAAGTTACTCCGCGGTATTCAGAACATATTCTAATTTATATACAAACTTGTTGGAAAGAATTTGATGAATGTGTCTAATTGGTTTAACCCGCCATCCATTCAGGAGAATAAAAGCCACATCATTAGACTTAATTAAGTTTTTAAGTTGCTGCTTTTAATGGTGATAAAAACAGCAAAGTGCCAATACCTTACATTAGGGTTACAGCAACTTGTTAATTACTCGGTTTCTGCACTTCGCATCTGGGGACAAACCAGAGACATATATGGGATGGTCAGTTTCTTCACGCCTGTGACAAACCAGAGAAATATATGGGATGGTCAGTTTCTTCACGCCTGTACTTTAGAGCACTTTTGGTTGGACAACCCAGCTCCCGAAGGTCAGAGCCTCCCTTTTGGGGGAGGGGAAGGTATTCAGACTAAGATTAGTTAACACTGCCTCCACAACCTGGTAGAGGTTACAGGTGTGTTTCTGTAGCATCCCTTGGTTTAAAGTGAGTTCGGTTATGTTATGCTGCCCAGTTAGAGTGCCAAGTCAGGCTTAAAGGGGTAAGGAAGGTTTCTCCAGCTTCTCAGGAAAGCATCTGAGAGCTACAAAGATACAGTTGACATTAAGGGCATCATGGATTCTGCAAACACATGGACTAACGATCTCATTAAAATGGTTTTCAGCCTGAGGATTTTATTTGCTATCACCTTAGTTTAAAGAGGGGGGGGGGGGAGAAAGAAATGAAGTGAAATGATAAGATAAAGTTTAACCGGGCTCATCAGAGAAGCCCGAGGGTCTCTTTTCAGCATTAATTCTAGTTTAGGAGTACCACTTGATCACTGTGAATACTTTTTCTGAAATGTTTCCCTTGAAACAAACAATTGCCTTGGGTAGTGGAATAATATCCCCCAGTCCCATCCAATCAGGACTTATTAGAAATTCGCAAGTATCAATTCTTAGGCTTTCCGGTGTGAGAAGGAAAGTGTTTGCTTGTTTTGTGTCTATCTGCACAGGACACTCCACCTACTCACCTTTGCTCCTCTCACACGTAAGCGGCTCACCTGCAGATACTGAGTTTGAAATTCATCTACTGGTCTTATTAAGTAACTTCTCAATTAAGCTAAGGTGGGTTTGTGGGGTGAAGAAATTGGAGAGAGAAGTTTAAATCCAACTTGTCAATAACTTATTTTGCCAGAGAAGGATCCTGGTCCCAGAAACTTTATCTGTAGTTTGTCTGTTACCGACTCCCCTGAGCGGTAGAGAAATAGGTAAATATTAAAACGGTTTTTTGGTGCCTCATCAGTTCTCATTGGTCACACATCAGGGCAGAGAGAGGAAGCGAGATCTCAGTTATGTCCTAAAACCTCTAAAACCCAATTATACAGATTTCGAACAAGGATAGAAATTAGCTATCAGGGGACAATAGGAACAAAATGAGCGATAGTGACCACATTTATGACAAGGTTTTGTTGTGGATTTTTTTTTAATTTCCCAAATTATTTTTAAATGAAAACATGCACCAAAGACATTTTAATAATGATAATAATAATCGACAGGATCCCGCGTTTCTTGGGCAAATTCACCAATCTCTACTCAGGGAGGAATTTGTCACTTTATTAATATACAGGAAGAGTTAACCAGGTAAATGTAAGGTAAAAATCGGAAAACAGCCTCTAATCTCTGGAAGCACAATTGTATAAGGTAGGGTAAAGATTTAGTAGGAAAATTTACCTGCAAGTTGTCTAGTGAATGCTGAATTAAATACCCCCCCCCATCTTTCCACTTTAACAATTTTTCTCTGAAAGTAGACAGCTTCTGTAGAGGATGGGGTATGACTTATTAGGGTCAGCTTGGTATGGAACAACCCTGATGTGACTGCCACTAGCTGGCCCTGTCCTATCTCTTGGGTCTAACCGCAGACTCACAATGTTGCCAATGCAATCGTTTGACAATTATAGGATCGTTTTCTAGCAGTAGAAAGAGATATGAATAGTCAAATGAGAAAGGGTTCTTGGAACTTTTCTGGGTTCTCTCCTAGACTAAGATTCTGGAGCCAAGCTTTGGTAAACAGTTAAACACTTAACGTCTTCCAGCAAATGTTGCTGAAACTTTAAAAAAAAAAAAAAATCAACAAACCTTTCTTCTCTAGTCGCTTCCACCCATGACCCTCTAGCCCTTACTCAGTAGATGGAAATAACTTAAACTCAATTAGGCGAAGAGCTGTTGTGGAGTTTGAAAAGCCCAGAGGTCAGGTTTAGTCTGAGCCCTCACCAAAACAAACTGCAAATAAGTTTGTTTTCACCCAGGGCAGCTGGAGGATGGTTCCTCAGCTCTTCTCTATTATTGGGGAGGGGACTCTTTCCTGAATGCCCCCCAATCTGTCCAGCAGCAGCTGAGTCCCGGTGATTCTGTTATTGCATCCCAGAGTTCGAGCCTATTTTTTTTTTTTTTTTTTTTTTTGGTTTAGTCTTGGAGAAGACTGCTGCTCTGGAAAGTTCAGATCTTTCTCCGTCACGGGTGTTAGACTTAGGGGGAACTGACTTGGGCTCCCAGAAATTCCCTGTCCCCTAAATAAGCTATCAAGTCCTCTTGGAAAGCTCATGAATCTTTGATTGAAGCCTGTGTGAGGCTCTCCTTGTTCCACGTCATGATATATACAAACTTCCACAAAGACAACTCTGGACAAAAAGAACCACTGTTTAACAAGATCATTCCTGCTTTCAGTTTCATTTCTATTTTCAACTTCCTATTCTTTTGTCCCATGACATGGCGCTTTTTTCCCCCTTGGGGATTCTTTTCTCTTTTTTCTCCATTCTGAACTGTTTTACAGCCATGCTTTGTTACTGTCAGAAAAAAATGTCTGGAGCTCCCTGGCTCCTAAAGAAGCAACAGAAAAGGAGGGACTGCGACTGCAATGTTGCCCATGCATGCAGAACGTCCCAATCTGTTTTTGTGCATTGAGTTGGTGAGGGGGCAGCAGGGAGCTTGCACCCTAGTCTTAGCTCGGACAATGGGAGGCTGGACAGCTGCACACCATCGACAAAAGATTCACTCTTCTGTCAACTCTGTTTACTTAGTGTTGTTTCTGACCTCTGTGCCACACTTGTTTCGAATACATATGCTTATCAAACCATTTTAATTGGCTTTCTTCATAACATTAGTCCCAGCTCTTTCCTGCATGTGTTTCCAAACAACTTAATTGACTTCTGTAATATTCATCTTCTTTTGCTGAGTTTTTTTTTTCCTCCCCTCCAAACAAGGATGGATATTTGGAAGGTAAAGTCCAAGCGACATCCTTTGTATTGCCTCCTAATCGATCTAGTATGTTCTTTCCCTCCTATCCAGTGGAAACAGAAAATCCACAATTTTTTTTAATTTATTGTTTTAATTTCACAGACACAAGGTAGCAGAAACCCCCATGACACTAACAGTAAGATGCCCTTTGAATTGGAAAAGCGGTTATGGAAATATGATATGCACACACTCTGGGGTAAGATACTATCATGTTCTAAGCACCCTTTCTTCTTGAAGAGTCCATTATATGCATACATATATGTTTGAACTGACCTGACAGTTGATGTATGGGTGTGCCATTCCTGTTTTTTTCTAAGCTAAATTTGGGCAAACTTATGTATGTACATAATGGTGCAATTATTCATTTTTCCAAGCATCTGATATTGAATTTTATTGGCACATTTATTCTCCTGGTATGTGGTGAAGAAAAAAAATGGAGTTTCAGTTCTCGGTTGCATTTTATAATATTTGAATTATGAACATGATCCCCATAGTGGAAATCATTAAGACAAGTGAGATTTCATTGTTTTCTAGATAGACCAAAAGGAAGGGACCTCACACAGGAAGTTGTAGATGACCTTGCTCCATAGTTAGGCAACCATTCTTCTTAACCATTGAAATACTGCAATTTCTAGTTTTCTTCAATTGGCAAATCCTTTTCTCTTTTAAGCTCTAAGAAAGTAAAATGAAGGAGGTAGAGAAGTGCTTAACTTGGGCTTGTCCTAAACTCTGAAAGGGGTTTCCATATCTCCCACCCTCATCAGTTAACCCGAATTCTTTCCATCTTTCTCCAATCCTCTCACTAGGCACAACACATTTCAAAAAGGGAGAGAGAGAGGGATGATTTTGGTCATTACTTAATCTAATGTGTATAATTTTTTTTAACTGGGGAGACAATCCAGTCTTCAAATTCTAAAATGAAAGAGAAGTTTGGGAAATTCATCATACTTAAATGATATTTCATTCCAAATATCACTGGTAGCCAAGAGTGAGGAGAGAAAGAAGTCAAATCAGAATACCTATTCCACCACTACCCAAACGACACTTCTCTAGTTTTCAGTAGGTCACATTTTCTCAGCATTCTCTGACCTTGGGAGCTAAGGGGTGGGAAATATTTTTCATCTGGCCCTGGGATATGGAAGGGTGTGTTTTCAACATTTTTATCACTGCTGTTGTTCTTGAAGCAGACTCTGGGTTAGGGAGGAGGAAATTGCTGTTGTGATTTTGCCTGGGCTTTTATCACCCTTCGCAGGCATTGTTCGTGTTGACTGTCTAGTTCAGATATGATGTGGACAGCGCCTCCCTTGAAATGGAAACAGAGGCCTGAATAAAGAAGAAAAAAGTACTTTGTAGTCTGCATCGTCCATCTTTAATTCAGAGACGCATCTATACTCCCGGGAGCGCTGCCTTTGATCTCTTTGATTTTTTTACACCAGATCTGTTATGGACTAAAATTCCTAGGTTTTCCATAGAAACATCTCCATTCCTCCGGAATATTGATGTTTTCTTCTTCCTGGGGGTTATGATATGGTAAATCAGATTCAAAAAAGCCTGGACAATGCCAGCATTCAGAGGGCTGGGGTGGATTTTTTTTTTAGATTCCCCTCCCTCTCTCTCTCATATCCCCAGATCCCCCCTCCTCTTCTCTCTCTCTCTCTCTCTCTCTCTCTCTCTCTCTCTCTCTCTCTCTCTCTCTCTCTCTCTCTCTCTCTCTCTCTCTC